>JARJED010036280.1:0-13361 GCA_030264515.1 Sepedophilus sp. GC000190 | reverse complement strand
GTTTTACCCTATTGAACTTGTTTTGTGGCATTTCGTTCTTCGGCTTTCAGAATACTTGGGCTTATTTCGTGCTGTATATGAAGTGGTTCTGGTCTATCGTCTTGGACAATATATTGTTCAATATATCGTAGATACAATGCCAAAACCACGAATGTGCATTTTTGGCATTTTTCACCTACGTACAGTAGCAACTTGAAGTTTTCAATGTTAAATTCACAAATGAACTTCGTGAGTCTAAACCTAAACCACTTTTATGACCGTTTTCTCTTTCGTGAGAGTGGAGTTTTTGAATTTGTTTCAATACCTAAATAACGAATTAAAAACCTGATTTCTCAAAGCTGAAAATTTTCACATTCTTGGTTTTGGCATTGTACCAACGATATGTCTTCCAGGCGTTCATTATTGCATTTCTGTATATTCGTTGTCAACGAGTTTGCTTGCTACTTTATTTTTTGTATGTTCTTGTAACTTCCTACACCTTTCTGTGCACGTTAAAACGTCATGTTCGATTTGTAGGGCTTCTATTTCTGCACACTTCCGTTTCGTTTCCTCTTTATTTGCTTATCTTATCTTTTGTTTGATTATTTTGTGTGTTCTGTTATTCTGTATGTCATCTGTATTCTTGAAGCCTCTTCTTCTTGCCATTAGTTGTATAATCTCATTTGCCATCCTGAATTATCGTTTGATGATTTTTTTCTGGTTTCATGAACTTTCTCTTTAACTTACATTTTTCGCTATTTCCGCGAAACGTGCATGGGATCGAAAAACTACCAAGTTTAGGTTCTCAATGATAAATTAAGCGACTCCGAAGGTACCCGATCGTATCCGAAGAGGTTACGAAGATACCCGATGGTATCCAAAGTGATTCTGAGGCTATGCAACTATACCCTGAGTGGCTTCGAACGTGGTCGATGATTCCCCGAGTGCTTTCGAACTTATCTGACTAGTGATCGTGGAGGTAGTCCCATGATGATTTTTAAGGAATCCGGTGATATGCGGGCATACCCGAAGTGAATGTGTGTAAAATCACATTTCGATAAAACTAAATTTTTGAGATTTCAGCGCCATCTATCAATTATAAAAAACATAGACAAAACTTACGAAGTTTTTAGCGAATCTGCAATCAAAAGTGGGGTTCTAATTCAAGATTTTAAAGTTTCCCCCCGCCACACCCACATTGGTTTGGGTCAATTTGGTATTATTTGATGGCTTTTTCAAAAATATAAAAAGCGTGTTTATTAGTTTCTCGATATAAAGCGAACTTTTCGAGATATAGAGCCGTTTACAGACTTTTTGGACTCCCTGGGTATATTAAAAAATAATAACATATTGATTTTTTGTCCGCTGCATTTTCTAAATTATATATGTACTCGTAATGGGATTAAAATATAATGGGTAGGTGTATTAATTTTAATGTTAGTTGAACTCTTGCTCATATTAATTTTCTCTCAGTTTACAATAAAAATAAACAAATATTTGAATTAATAATGCAATATAATATTTATTGTTTCATTTAGTTATATTTTGTATAGTCTCTGTTTCATTTTCAAAACTTATTAGACGAAAATAACATTGTAAAAATGCAAATTACATATTTGTAAAATGAGATAATTATCCACACCTGTTAATATAATGAAATTAAAAAACAATTCGTTATTTACATAGCTAATGTATAAATATTAATAATTATAAACGACTAGTAGGAGCACATTGCAATTTTATAACAATACATTTCAAAAGTCAAATTGAATTCTAACGAAACGAAACACGATGTTGCGATAAAAATAAGACAATGTTCTTAATTTTGTAACAATTGTGGATATAAATTGGTATAAATTATTTGTAAATTCAGCTATTGATATAGTGTGATTTCAACTCTCAATCTGGGCTCTCAAAATTGCATTAGATCATCAATGTATTTGTAGACAAGCTTTAAAATTGAAGAAATAATATTAATAGAAAACGAAAAAACATTGAAGATTTCTTGTTAAACAACTTATCAAAGTACAAATCGTAAAACATAACATTCAATTCTTAAAATTGTTATTTCAATTTAAAAATTAACATTCAGCTGTCAAAAATGACATTTCAATTTCAAAAATTAACATATAAACGTTATAAATTAAAAAAATACCTAAAACTAGCATTTAAGAGTTAAAATGACATCCCAACTCCCAAAATTCACTGTAAGCTATCAAAAATTAAATTTTAATTTTTAAAATTGACATTTAACTATTAAAATTAATATTTAATTATGACACGTGACTATCAAAATTGATTTACGATGAAATTTCAATATTTTTTAACAATTTTCAATAATTTTCGATGAAATTTTAGTTAATTTCAATGAAATTTTAATGATCTCTGGTGTGTTTAATTGATTTTTCATGTACATAATTTCAATAAATTTAGTTGAATTTTAATTAATTTCACATGAGTTTTTAATAGTTTTTCGATGCAATTTCAACTTTTTTCATAGATTTTTAATCAGTTTCGTTTCAATTTTAATAATGTTTACAATTTTTCAATGAATATTAATAATTTTCAATGAAATTTAAATTTATTTCGATGACTTTAAAAGTATTTTTCAGATTTTCAATATTTTTTTGTTAAACTTTATTGATTTTCAATACAATTTTAGCGATTTTCGATGATTTTTCAATGATTTTTAATACTTTTAATTATTCTAAATCATTTATAAGGAGATTTCATTCAAATTTAGAAGAATTATAATACATTTTCAATGATCTTCAAATAAATTCGATGAAATTTCAATTTATCTCGATGGTTTTCAATAAATTTCAAATATATTTAATGTTTTCAACGATTCTAAATAGTTTTTGATGTTTGTCAACCATTTTCCATTAAGTTTCAATCATTTTTGGTAAAATTGTAATAATTTACAATAAAATTCAATTATTTTAGAAGAAGTTTCAATTATTATCTTCGATGGATTTTAATAGATTTTGAACGATTTTTCACCTTTTTCAAAAATCATTGAATTTTGTGAAGCAATATTGAAATACGAATGTGAATAATTGAGTTTTTGAGTTTCAATAAAAACTAATTGAAGAAACATTGAAATTCCTTAAACAATCAATAAAAGTGATTGAATATCATTAAAAATGCATTAAAAATATTGACTATTGCATTAAATTTTTCCACGGATAAGGTGATAAAGCAAAAATTAAATGCCTTATATATACTGTGTGCATTAAATTTTTTTTTCAAAATAGTAATAGAGCATTTAAAATAATAGTCTATTTGTCAGCATGATATTAAACCATCAAAATAAATTTATAAGTTAAGAAAATCAAGATTTAATGAACATAATGCATTGAACAGTGTGTCAACATCAAAATGAAAATGTAAAAATGTGATTTCAGAAGTGAAATAGTTATTTGTGCAACGAGTCAGGAAAAGCCATTTCTCTTTTGTTTTATTTTTCCATTCTAGTTTGGAAAAATTGATTTTTTCCCAACCCAAAGAAATTTGGAAAAATTAAACAAATCCTTATCGAATTTCACAAATATTATTTCAGTAGCCAAAATAAGTTCGCTTAGAATTAATTAAATAATGAACATAATGAGAAAGATTTCAAAATAAAGAATTATAGCATAAAGTAGAACTTCTATGATACGTGCAGTCAACGTAAGAATAAGGAAGAGTACATTGTAGAAGATTGAGTCATATTTGTAATTTAATTGGCATTTTTTTATATTCGTTCATTCACCTTATATGTATTGTTATACCAGAAATTAATATAGTTGAATTACGACTATTTTCACTTAATGAGCAAATCATTGCCAAACAAATCTTATTTGTAAATCCGTATTTCTATATACATGTTTAATTTTCACTCATTTAGATGACGAAAAACAGTATACCATTTGAAATTAAAATTAAATATTTGTGAAATGAGTTAATTGTCGACGATTATTATAAAATTAAGAACAATGCCACATTAATTTCACAATTAATGTGTCAATTTTAAAATTATAATCGATCAATAAAAGTATAATTGAATTTTTAATAGTTGTGAAACTATTTGTGAAGGAACTAAACATTGCTCTCGGTTTTATAACAATTATTAAAAATATTTCAAGAATTTTCAGATACTTTGAACAAACTTGAAATATATGTGAAAATTTCAAAAATATCTTTCACCAACTTTAATAATCGTTTCAACAAATTTCTTGTACTAAAATGCCGCTACAGAAATCGTTTGAATCCCAAGATTTCAATCTCGATAAAGACAACTTTAAAGCGAAATTTTCTGAAAATTATACAATTATAAATAGTATATAATAATATAATCTTCAGTTAATACATAATTAGATATACTATTTTACTATTTTTGACGAAATTCCAAGGATTGTCAACAATTAAGAAAAAAAAAGTATGAGTGTTTTTGAATTTCTTTTTTTTTTAATAAAAAACAATTTTAAAACATCTTTTTATGGATTTTGAAAATTATTGATAAATGTAAAAATTACATTTTCAAGCGATTTTGAGATTTTCTAAAAAACTGTTCATAAAAAATAGTTTCCAAACAGGATATTTTTCGATTTTTATAGAGAATTAAATTAGTTATAACGAATGTTCAAAGAGTTTTTTTTAATCTCGTGAATCTTTAAGAATTTTATTTAAAGATTGATAAATTTTCACAATTAAAAAAAAGAAAGTAGGTGAATTGGTGTTAGAATGGGAGAACAAATGTAGAATGGATGGCGGGGAAGAACAGGAATGGGAGCAAGAAGAATGGAAGGGCGAGATGGAACCGTTGAGTAAAGAAGAGTTATGTAAGGTGTTGGAAAGAATGAAGGGCGACAAGGCTGCAGTGGGATCGTATCAAGGCAAAAGCATGAAGATAATTATCAGAGGGAGGAAGAAGTAACTTTATGGAGTTGATAAACAAGATTGGGAGCGGAATAGAGGCAGTACCGATGGAATGGAAGGAAGTGGTTCCAATATACAAGGCAGGCTGCAAAAAGAAGGGAGAGAGCTACAGGCGGATCACTTTGATGAACACTTCATACAAAATAGTGATGAAATGGTCAGAGAAAGGATGGAAGAATAAGTGGAAAGAAAAGGTAAACATGCAGAAACTCAGGGAGGGTTTAGGAGGGGTAAGGGGTAAGGGAACAAGTACATACGTTAGTGAGAAAGGAAGCTAAAAAAGAGGGAAAGTATGTATGTAGTTTTTGTTGACCCTAAACCAGCATGTGATATGGTACCAAGGAGAAAGTTGATCGAATGTTTAAGAATAAATATAAAAAAAGGAAGATATAATAGAATGGATAAGGAGAGTTTATAATAAAAGTAGAAGAAATGGGGGAGGAATTAAGGACATATAGAAGAGTGAGGAAGGGTTGTCTACTGAGTACTTTATTATTTAATATATACATGTCAGAGTTAGAAGAGGTTCTAAGAAAGAGGGGCAGGCGGGATAATAATAGGAAGGAAGAAGTTCTGGTCGATATGATATGCAGACGATATAGTGTTAGTGGCTACAAGTTTTAATGAACTGAAATAAATTATGGAAACGCTAGGAAAATTTATGCCAAGAAGGGAGATTGAGATAAATGGGGAAAAGTCTAAATGGATGAGATTCAACAAAGGAGGGATATTTGGGAGGAAGGAAAAAATAAACTTGGAGGGAATAGAGTTAGAACAAGTCAGAACATTTAAATACTTAGAATATATAATAAACAGCAACGGAGGATACAGAAAGCATTTATAATATGTAAGAGGAAATGCTAGAAAGATATGGGTGTTGCTAAAGGGAAGAATTGAAGAGGAGGGAAAATAGAATGTAGATTAGGGTATGCGACTGCGAGAGAAGTACTTATGTTCGGGGCAAAAGTGTGGAGTGCATATGAGAAGGAAGAAACTGAGAAGGAGCAGAGAAGGTTTTTAAAAGAGCTATTAGGAATAGAAAGATACATACCAGATTATATCGTATTACATGAAACAAACGGAATGTCAGTCATTAGGATATGTAGCAAAAGGGAAAGTGATAAAATATGAAGTGGTATTAGAGAACCTAGGTGGTGAAAGATTTGTAATGCAGTGTGGAGGGTGATAGCAAGGGGGAAAGAATGGGCCGGCGAAAGAGAGTGGAACAAATGGATAAAGCAGATATTTGAAATAGCGGGATGTTCGAGAGAAGAAAATGGGGACATGTAAAAATATTATAAAAGATAGATTAGAAGAAGTAGAAAAGCAGAAATGGCAAAGTAAGATAAGAGATAGTGAAAATAATAATAATAATAATAGATATAAATAACGGCAAGTCTTTGAAAGAGTACAGGAGTACCTAAGAAAAAAGGGGATAAAGAGGAGAAACAGGAGTTAGCAAGAGCGAGATGTGGAACGGAAGAGAGAGGAAGAAAAACTTAAATGGGGAATAAGTATATGAGTTGCGCTCTATTCGAGGAAGGAAAAGACGGGTGGCAGCACTTAGAGGGGGGAATGTAAAGGCGTAAAGGTTGTATGGAAAAAAAGGAATGTAGAGGAGTGGATGGTATAGGAATAGGGGTGATTATAAAGCTCAGATAGGAGAGGGAAAAGAAGAGCGAATGAAAAGAAAGGGACAAGGGGCGAGGTAGAGGAGAAATGAGAAGTAAGGATAGGGGAAAGAAATGGAGGAGAAGAAGGACAAGAGGAAGATACAAATGAGCAGTAGAACATGTTTATTTAGAAATGTACAAATAGGATATGTTTATTATTATGCCCAATAAAAGGAAATTTGTATATATATATCATTCTCTTACAAATTTTTGATAGATTGTCAAAAGCTCAAAATACATAATTTTTTAGAATATTTATGAACTTTTAAAACATTGAAATGCTTTTATTAATCTTAAGAATGTTTTAAAAATTAACATATTCATGAACTTTTTTTTATGAAATTTCAGTGATTTTTAAGAATCTTTTTTTTATAAATTTCAAGAGACGGTAATTTGAATTAAAACTACACATAATATTCTTATAAATAAAATTCTAGAAGATTCGGCTAAAAAAAATAATGCAAATCCCCTTTTCATGAAACTTTGAATTCGAACTGTTATTATTCTATCTCAACTATTTTACTTGACATTATATCTATATCTACAGACATGTCTAAAATAAATGAGAACCATTGTCCTGTGGACATATTCTCTTCATCACCAGGCACTTCAATCGCAGCTTTAACGAGTTATGAATGCCTGGAGAGGAAGCTAACTCGTATGATTGAGGAGTTAACAGAAAGGAATTTCATTTGCTGCTGTTTTTTTGGTTCTACTTCTAGGGACTGCAATATTCGCTCAAGAAATTTTATTATAGCATTGTAGTCTTGAACATCATGAGTTTTTTCAATATGCTGCTCATATAGACGATTGGTATCAGAATCTCATTTTCTTACAATAGGATTTGGACCTCAAGAAGAAGTTGCAATGTCTAAGTTGCTAATAGCCTTCACACATCCTATGGATACATTATGAAGTTCTCGAATTTTTCTAGCAGATTCCTATTTGATATTGGAAAAATCAAGAATTCTGTCGATCAGTTTTGGTAGCAGCAATATTTTATTTTGTTAGCAATTTTTCAATATCTCCCAAGCTGTTTCGTAATTTTTCTCCATTAGGTGGAGATGTTGAATTAATTTACTATCCTCTCCTTTTAAGTGAGTTTTCAAATATTGTATTTTTTCAGTGTTTGTTAGAAAGATATTTTCATGAATCACTTTTAGAAAAATATCGCAAAAGTTTGACCAATATTCACAGCCACCATCGAAGATTGCGATTTGCATATGATGCAACTTGAGTAATAGATGTTCTCTTCCCTAAGTTTTCAAGTGCATTATCCACTTTTTCTTGAATGACATCATATTGATTGTCAACGAAGTAGGAGGTTTTGGCATGTACCAATATCTCTTGATTTAGATCTTGAATTCTATTCCAACTTTTTACATTTTTTTGTTTAAAGTTTCATACCTGCTTTTTGATTTACTTTCGCTCAATTCCTGTTTGATTAACAGAATCATCTGGTCAAGTTAGTTGAACCGTATTTGTTGCTTTTTCAAACGTACTTCCTGACAGTCTTCTACAGAGATTCTTATTAATCTTGCTTCTTCGCCGCCCTCATTACTTTTGGAAAAGTTTCAGCATTAGGATTCGGTTATCGAGCGGTAGATGCCTGTTGGGCTGTGTGGCATGTCTCTAGATTTTTTGCGTCATTATAAGCTTCTAGAATTTGTTTTAAGTAACAGGTTGTAAAATAACTATATGTCGGAAAATTGGACTCCACTAATTTGTTATTAATTGTTGTTACCTTGTTCCATAAGTCCTTAGTTTTTCTTGATACTCTATCTTTTTTGTAATTCGTTATAAGTTGAAGAATTTTCTTTCCTAATTCTTGTAGTTCTAGGACACGTTTCCCGAATTCTTCCAATGATGTAGGAATATTTTATTTTCTTCACCAATATTTTGAAGTCTGTATTTGTATATTGCACCGAACTATGCTAATTACTTCATAGAAATATCCTCGCTTGTTGTAAACAATAGGATATTTTGGGAAATTTATTTACTAGTTGAAGTGCAGTCTGGCACTTCGGATTTATGGCTTGTAGGAATAGTGAATATGAACAACTTTTGTTCGAAAGACAATTGCTACTAGTTCGTCTACCAAACTAATTATTTTTTATTGTATTGTAAATACTATTTCTTTTCTCTTCCGGAGTTTTAATGTCTATTCTAATTAAGTTTCTACGATTTAGAGCAGTTAATTTCTGCATGCCTTTTTGCTTCTATAGAAAAGTTTGTAGCTTTTATTACTATTCTTCTATGTTTTAAACACCATATGCCTTTGAAGACCAATAAAGGTTCATTTTTTTATTTCTTTTGTATTGGTTATTGAATAAGTATTACGATGTTGAATAAAAAAAAACAGAATTCACGTGTAGCGGTTCTATAGGATAATCTCGGATGGGATTTTTTTGGTTGGTATCACTACTAAAGAAGGCAGGAAGCTGGTGAGACAACTGTTCAGTCGTCATCATCATCGTTGGCGGAACAAGTGTTATCGTTGAGACTGTTTTTTTTCTCGTCTGAGTAATGTATAATCTTCCTGTAGTAATTTTGTCATCGATTAGTTTTATGACAATTGTCAAAATAATAAACATTACGAACTTTCGGTTTGAGCTACTTCTTCTTTTGTTACTCGGATGAGTCTTTGAAAAACAAAAAAATCCTCAATTATGACACATTATAACTGATAGATAGATTGTTTAAGTACAGAATTTAAAATAAATGATCATTATCACCTTGTTAACAACGTCCTGAATATAAAGATAACTCTAGTTCCCAGATTTACATACAAGTGCATATTTTTACATATTTTGCATATAATCGTGATTTTTTTTTTAATTTCTCCTTTTCTATAACTCGTAAATTCTATAGTATTTTTCAATGTGAAGTAAACAAATATTTGCAAATTCTAAGATTTACTAAAATTATTCAAAGATTGTAAAATTCTGCAAGAATTCTTGTAAATTCTTTAACATTAAAATTAATCATAAGAAGTTAATGAATATTCTTTATAAATAAAAAATCATTAA
The DNA here is from genome assembly GCA_030264515.1 of Sepedophilus sp. GC000190. Taxonomy (NCBI): domain Eukaryota; kingdom Metazoa; phylum Arthropoda; class Insecta; order Coleoptera; family Staphylinidae; genus Sepedophilus; species Sepedophilus sp. GC000190. The sequence goes on along the minus strand of JARJED010036280.1, from coordinate 3,760 downwards.
AAACCTTGAAAAATTTGTAACAATTTTGAAAAAGTCTTGACGATTCCTGATTTTTTTAATGAATCATAATTTTTCTGAAGATCCCCAAAATCTTGCCAATTCTTCAACAAATTCGTTATTTGTTCAAAATTTCTGAAAAATTAATTAAAGATTTTTTTTAAATGTATATAGGTAATTCTATACCTAGAATTAAATTTAGCTGTCCCATTAACTGTAACACTGCTGAGAAAATGTGTGATTCATACTATTAACATGTTCTAAGACTAAAGAATCCTACTGATTTGTGACTTACAAATAGGTAATATGATTTCAACAATAAAATTGAAAATCCTATTTATTTGTTTCAAAATAAGATTGAAGATTACGATGCATCTGCCGAAATAAACAAATCCTATCTATCTTAGCAGACGAGTAAAACAGACTGCACCGGACGGCACCTCAGCAACTAAGCCTGTATAGCAGCCAACGAGAAAGCCCAAAAGGAATCACAACCCAACAATGCTCCAAAATAGGAGGCTTGAAATGCCTTGAGATATACCTCCAGTACTAAAAGGCAGCTCAAAAAACTTTTCAAAGGGTTAATTAACATAAGCTAATCCAAGAACCCTGGGTAAATGAGGGAAGAGTAAAGGGACTCCCACAAAACAACAATCGCATTGTCTACGATACCAGATGTGTCAGAGTTAAAGCAGTTTTATTGCTTTGGAAAAACATTAACTTTGCTCCAATTCCAGAATTCCAAAAAAAGAATCTGGCAACAGGTACCCATCGAGGCGAGCAAGAGATAGATAGTTTATGCCTCGGCTTACTTTGTTTAAGCATAGAATTAATTTGAACTGCATGTTTTATAAATTAATTAATGAAAATAATTGAATTTGTATGTATGCAAAATAAATAATTATACATATTATCAATGAGAAAATCTTTTAATGGTTTTATTACTCTGAATATAGCGTGTAGAAATACAAAGAATTGTTTACTATTGTAATAAAAAAATAAGAAATGTTTGTAATAAATAATTTGTGTTGAGTAATGAGGCAAATTGACAATATAATACGATATAATGATTGAATAACATGCACGAAGACATGTCTCGCGAATTATATAATTAGTATGCAAATTATACTTATAATTTCTTTTAAAAAATAAGTACAAGAACTTGGCATTGCAGGTACAATAAATTAAAGGAAATTAACATGATTTATATTTTTGTTGTTGTTTTTTTTATTAGGAGAGAGACCTTGCATAGTGAAGTTATGAAAAAATATTCCAATAATATATTTTTAATTTTTGAAAGCCCCTGACCAAATAGCACTCAAGTATTTAAAATTGAAATGTAATTAAATAAATATTACCAGGAAAGTACAATTTGAAAATATCATAAGAAATAATAATAATAAATATTTTTCTATTATAAGTTAATTATTATCAGAAGTAATATCGCAAGGACATTGATCATTTCAAAATAATTGATAAGTTTCCGAAAGCACATACCTTGATAACAGCCAGAAGCCGTAGGCTGACGGGGCTGTTATCAAACAGAAAAATACTTCAGGAAACTTATAAAATTATAAATATCAATCAATGTTCGAGGAATATTCGATCAGAAAAGAAAAATGTTGCAATTGTATTATGATAATGAATGAATCAATTCTATGTACTTAATATGCCAATTTATCAACCATATGTTGTTTGTCAAATTTCGAAAATGGCATTTTGAGGTTAGAAACACAATCGAAAACATCCCATGGATGCTTTTCAAATTAAGTTTGTTGTGATTGGTTGCTTACATTCAGGTGACTGGAAGTTGGGAGATTTGATTGGGCTTTTAATAATAATAAAAAAAAAACTTTTAAAAAATATTCAAGTTGAAATTTAAAGAAAATGCAAATTTCATATACTGAAAAATGACAAAACAAATAATAATTTGTATTATTAGTGCGACAATTTCTAATATTTTTTTAAATCTTGTTTTGAACATAATATTAATGTTATTATCATAGCAACTATCTCTTTATTTTTATTGTATTGATAAAATACTAAATAATAATGTTAAATAAAAACACTTGGTAATTGTTTTACTGAATTTTATTTAATACAACCGGTTTCCATCAAATGATCATTTTCAAAGGGCAAAAAGATACTGCAGCAAATTCGCTAATAGAGCTACTATTTAAAATATTAAAATAATTACCAATTGTTTTTATATAACATTATAATCATATTTTACCAAGTGTTTGATGAACATTACCTTAAATTTATATTAATACTATTTGTTATTTTATTTCATTCTTAAATGGGACTCATACATCAACACTTATATCACTGTTATTTGTTATTCAGTCTATTATTCTATAATTTCTATAAATTAAGAATATATTTTAATACAACCAATGACAATTTATAAATTAAAAAAATGATCATAATTATTTAGTAGAACAAAAACATATTTTTTTTTAAATTCATATTTAAAAATAATTCTCTATGTCAAACTGTAATTCTCCACAAGGAAAAATATTACCAAGGTAAATGCATAAATGAAAAAATTATAATTACAATTTGCATACGTACATTACCATTAATATGTTTACTTACTACAATGCTAATTTCCGTTAATGGATGAGGTGTAATTTAAGCGACGGATTAGTTTTCCAGGAAAATTTAAATTAAGCGAGTGGAAAGAAAACCGGCCTTGCCCTCCAATCTAAAATCAATTTGAGCAAATTATTCTGGTGTTATGTAAATATGAATGAATGGAAAGTATCAATTAAGTCGACAAACTATTCATTTAAAAAGCAATAAATACTACGTGTGTGTGTTAAAATGAATCATTAAAGTGGTATGCGATTATTACGTAATATATTTGGAGTATTAACTAATTTAGCAATTTATGGTAAACAAGTAATTAATGAAAACTATTTTTATTTATCAATGGCAAATTACAGGTTTTTATAAGCAAATAGTGTAGAACATAATTATGAAATTGTAATATACAGAAATTTTCACGTATAATTACTTATATTGTCAGAAAAAAGAATTAAAATGCAAATAAAAATTAATTTCTCAGGAGTGATTCGTAGCCTTTTCGCTGTTGTTACTCTACCACTGAGCTACCGAGACTCTTATCCCCAGAGACCGAAAGTTTTCATTTGCATTACAACTTTCATACACATGTTCTTTTGTCATTCTTAACTTTCATCTTTATTCAGAAGGTTGAAAGAAGATTCGACCGAACTACGAAACAAGTTGATTTTCTACTTATTAATATTTAACAGAAATTTTGATTTTTGAAGATACGTATTGGAAATTGAAAAAAAAAATTGTCTTAAAAAATATTTAAATTTACAATTTGTTTGCATTTTTCTTAAATCAATTTTCTCTTAGAAAACATTGTATAATGCAGTCAAATTCGGGTATAATGCACCCGTCTATAGCGTACTATCGTTTATAGCGAACCAATTTGAAAATCATTCATTTCTTTCATATAAATTTTGTATGTCACATTTACTAAAACAATAAATTAAAAAATGAAGACCAGAGGGGAAAAAAACTGATATGTCATATTTTCACTTTGTTTAGGACAGAAATTTTAAAGTTCGGATAGGGCTCGCCATCTTCTTCCCCTGTATATATCACCTACTGTAGCATTCCACATTAGCTGATAGCTAGCGTGAAAATCTCATTTTTTTTTTAAATTAATTTGATATTTGATAGAATTTTGGAAAGTTTTAAAAAAACATTTTGGAAAGTTTTTGAAAAT
>JARJED010036231.1:0-15329 GCA_030264515.1 Sepedophilus sp. GC000190 | reverse complement strand
TTTAAAAACCCTAATTTTTTTTTTTTGAATTTAATTACTTGATATTTGTAAAAAAAAAAAATTTTTGGTAAATTATCCAATTTTTGAGAATATTTTGTGCTGAATCATTAAAATCAGGTATAATTTTTTTAGAATTTATTTTTTTCAAAATGCTGAAAATTAATTTGTTATTTTCAAAATTCTCAATTGCTTTTCCAACATGTGGAAAGTGTTTGTGAACTTCAAAATTCTCCAAAATTCTTCTTGTTTTTTTTTCATAAATTCTTTATAACCGTAAGACATTTTAGAAACTTTTTTTTAATATGTACATATTTGTTTTTGATTTTTTAAAAATATCAAGTAATTAAATTCAAAAAAAAAAAATTGGGGTTTTTAAATATTAAAAAAAAAAATATTGTTGTTTTCAAAAGACTAAATGTTTTCAACAATTATTTTTTAATATTTTCTAAAAAAAAAAAATTCACAAATTCAAAAACTTTCAAAAAATTTAACAAAATTAAGGATTCTTAAAATTATTAGTACATATTTCTAAAAAAATATGAATATTTTATGAATTTTTATTTTAAGATTAAAACAAAATAATTTAAAAAATTGAATTAAAAAAAGTCAGTGATTTCTAACAAACTCAAAAATGTCTTCAATATTACTAAGATATCAGAAATTTTTATTTAAAAATTCTTAAACAAAGCACATCTTTATTGAGCCCCAATATTTAAGAAACAGATAAATTACTTATAAAAGAGTACTCTAAGAAATCTGACTATTCCTCATATATTTTTAATTGTTTTTGCAGTTTTGGCTGTTAGTTTCAAAGAATTAATAAAATAATGAATTTTCAAGGATATTTAATTGGTTTTTAAGAATTTATAATTAAAATTTTCATTAGTGTACCAAATATTTTCCTGGATTTTCTCCAGATTTTCATTGAAATTTTAATTTCAACAGTTCTATATTTTTTCTTGGATATAAAAATAAAAAACAGGATTTTCAAAGATTTCAATACAGTTGAGCCGCGGTAATCCGACAAACGTTTTGCAAGGCGGTGTTGGATGACCCAATTTGTCAGGTACTGCCATGTATATATGTACAACCTTTGTAAACATTCATCAATTTTCTTTTGTTTTACATTGCAACAGAAATACAATGCCCGCGATCACATTCACAATCAAACTGAGATAACATGCGCTGAGCACAAGTCACAACATGTTTAAGCATGCATTGACGAATATTTGCCTTAGTAAATGTGCTTTTACTGTTATAGGCATGTCGGATTATAAGGGGTGTCAGATTTGACCGGGACCGGATTACCGTGGGTCAACTGTAGTTTATTTTGGATTTTGATAAATTTTGCAAATATTTTCAGCAGTTCTCATGATTCTTTTTTACAGAATTTTAATCAATTTTAATGCGGGTTTCACAAGTTTTTATAGATTTTTCAATACTTCTTAAAAATTCAAAGAAACACTATGATATTCACCAAAGTTCCAAGAAATTTGTATGAAATTCCACAAAATTTTATGACATTAATTAAAAAATTCATCAGAACTCATCTAAACTTAATAAAAATACAATAAAAAAATTAAACAAAATGCAATAAAGTTTGATTAGAATTTAAACAAATTAATCAAGACTAATGAAAACACTCAGCTCTGACATTATACGAGACATTTCATGAAGAAGACGCATACAATTGACATTTTACATTAGACATATTTTCGATGCACCTTATTGTTTGTTATCCAGCGCATGCACTTTTTTCTTTCTTTTTTTATATTTATTTTTATTTATACATATAAATGTATAATATTATGTAATTTCTATCTTTTGTATTATTCTTAATTTGTTAAAAAAAAAAACTACATGTAACAGGCAGAAAGACTTAACTTTGATAGCCCTTTTGGAGATTTACAAATAAATATATGTATGTTCTTTCTTTTCCAGTAAATTTTAAGGTTCAATAAAAAACAATAAAAGTTGGTGAAAATTAATCAAAATTCTATAAAATTTTATAAAGATTTAATGAAATTCTAATAAAATTTGTTAAAATAAAAAAAAAATAAAAAAAAATATCAGCAAAACTTAATTAGAACTTCATGCTATTAAAATTAATCCAAATTTAATGAATATATGACCAGATTCATCCAAATTTATTAAAATTCTTTGAAATTCTATGATGATTGATCACTATTAATGGAATTTATCTAAATTTTATGTAATTCCATAAAAATTCTGCAAAATTCAATGAAATTTTATTATAGTCTTATTACTGTGCGACTAAAAATATATTTATTAAATTATTAAAGATAATACATCGTTTTTTTTAATTTTGGTTGTTGGTCTTTCTTTAATATTCTGCCAAGTTTTGCTATTTTGATGTTATTGTGACATTATTTTTGGTACATTTTTAGTGCTATTTTTTACAAATTATGTTGGTTAACTATACCAATGTTAATAATTACTTACCTTCTCGTTGTGCTCCCTCCTTACATTGCGTCATAAGTGTTGTATATTCATCACCTTCAAACAAACCGGGTACTTCACCGTTAGCTAATAAAGTATTCATTCTCTCCAAGAAACTTGAGTCCAACATGTTAGATTCATCCAAGATAAAAGCAATTTTTTCATCTTTGCAACCACTGCGCCTTAAAACTTGTCTTAAATCCTCATCAAAATCTTCAGCAGTGTACTTATTGTGCACCTTAATTTGGAAAATTGATAATCCATTCATCCACGCAACAAATCTGGAAAGCGTTGTTTTTCCAGCACCAGAAACACCAATAAGCAGCAAATGTCCTTGTGGCTGCCTAAATATCCTATCGATTCTCAGAACATGATCAAGCACTTCATCAAACAAGACCAAAGGAACATCCAATTCCTCTTCATAAAATACTTTAAGTCTTGCTTTAACATAATCACGCAAATTCTCTCTTTCAACGGGCACATAATCTTTAGATAACCAATTACTGTAAAGAATCGGACGTTGAAGTGCGTTATCGCAGTTGGCTGATGGGAAATGTTTCTGCGCGACGGCATCAATATTCTCATTTGTCCAACGGCGCTCAACGTCCTCTACCAAACGATCTTGGAATAAGCGCAAAGCTTCATGAGCCCATAAACGTACCAATCCTTCCACTGCGAGATTATCAAGTGGGCGGATTGCTTCGCATATGCCACGCACCCATCTTGTCATCTCACGAGGTGAATATACGTAATGGGGTTGCATGTCTTGCGTGAACCTGTCCTGCGAGGCTAAATAGAACTCGACCATCGCATTTGTTAGAGGTTCAGCGTAACCTTTTAGGCTTGGCGTTAATCTAAGCATAGCACGAGTGAATGTGCCATAAATTTGTTTCAAAGATGTTTCTCCAGGATAATCTACGTATATTACAGGAACATGACGTAAGAATCTGTGCGATAATGGTTTTCTGCCTGGATCGGTAGGTGGATTACAAGCACCCACAAATTGGATGCGTTCTAATGAGACCCAGGTTTGATCCGATGCTCTGTAGAAACCTTTTTGTTCTACTATTTGCCTCAAGAACATTATAACACGTTGCGTGCCATAGTTGTCCATATCGGGTAAATTGATTTCATCACAGAAGAGTACAAGCCATTTTCCAAGCTAAATACATTTAATTTTACAAGAAATAATTTAATTTAAGATATATATTCTTACCTGTACAGGTGCTAATACAACACCGTTTGGTGTTTTCCTATATTCACAATAATGATCGAATGTTTTCAGTAATAATTCTGGAGTGGTAGCTGAAGAGAAATTGAGGCCAACAACTTCCATGTCCGGTAATGCTCTAAGAGCCGAAAATAATGTCATTGTTTTACCCGAACCAGGAGGACCACACAGTACTTAAAGAAAAATATTATGTAAGGAATTTATAAATTGAGTTATTGTAGGAATTCTTACCCAATGGCTTATGTTCTGCTAACCAAGTGTACAATAGAGATTCATGTCGGACTGTATCCAAAGTGGGAACTACTATATCAGGTGAAGCCACTTTATGAGTTTCAACTTCAATTTGTGGTACCTTATTGGACCATGGAGCCCATTCACCATTGATGTTTACTTCATAATCAACAATTGTAATATTAGAGCTTGGTGGCAAAGGCACAGTTGTAACACTCCGAATAAAATCACCCAAGTCAGAACGCACTTTTAGTTTTGCGTCACCAGCAAAACTCCATAATAATGCATAAATTAAGCATTTAGGAATATAACGTTCCAATTGTTCCGGTGGTAAAGGAAAATCAGAATGTGCATGATTGTACAATAACACATTTCTAACGCTCTGATTCAGCATTGAGAATAATGAGCTTAATGCTCTTAATCGAGTGAAATCCATGATGTGTTCTTGCTCCATTGCATATTCTAAACATTTAATAACTAAACCATCAGGTGCAAGATATGGTTGTAAAATATTAACAACATCAATTTGAATTTGTAATGTAGGAGATAGTAAATCCTCTTTATCAGAATTTTTCTTTCCAAATGTATCATCATCAGCTTCCTCTAATGGGATGTTTTTCAATGACATTACAAAGTTCTCGAATATCATTTCTGTTGACAATACATCTTCGGAGAACCAAACCATACCACAACGTGACACGGTTGCGAGGGTTGCATATTTTAAATCTTGTACCTCAAACATGATTCTCACGTTTGGAGGCAATGAAAGACGTTCACCATTGGGTAGTGTGAGTAATTTATTGTCGTCAAGTACGGAGTTAAGATTTTCTACCCATTCCGGGTCTACATCGCCATCAAATATGATCCATTGACGTTTATTGATTTCTCCACGCACATTATCAATGATTTTACGTAATATATGCGTGAATAAGCCATCAGTCCATTCACGTGTGTTAGGATCGAGAACACCATACAGTGCTTCCTTGCTGATGGCTTTTGGATCAATGACATGAGCAACACCTTCAGTGCCTTCAAATCTTTCAAGGGCTTTAAGTAAGACGTGCCATGCTGTACTTTTACCGGAACCACTTGGACCAACCATCATCAAACCATGATTTAAATTTGATATTTGGTAAAGTTGAAGTACCTACATAATATTATTAATATTAGGATTGCAACAAATTTCAAGTTTAATTTTGTTATGTCATATAAATAGGCATAATTTATTATATTACTAAATTCCAGCCTTTAGCTAGCTCTAATCAGCAGCTACAGCAATTAAATTTTGTATTATAGAGCTCTGATTATTTCTATGATGTAAGGAGAAATTTTACCTATTTTTTTTAAATAAATTTATAATTCATTAAATAATTTAAACGACACAATTGTGCAAATTTGTTACCTTTTCAATCCAAGTATCCCCATTCAATGCCTTCTACATAAGCAGCATGAAAATGAGCAGTGCAATTGTAAAGCTAACACACAAAAAAAGCAAACACGTTTAAAATTAAACATACCTTTTCCATCCACGCCGATCCTTGCTCGTCCCCTTCACCACAAACCAAGTACTCTTCCTGACAAACTTTTCTGATTTCATCCTTGAGACCTTTCATCTCTGCCCTGGTGTATTGTACATTCGGGAACACATCACTCAACAAACTGAATAGCAATGGTATGTCTTCCGCTACCAATTTGGGAACCATTGTCTCGCACACAGATTGAATGAGAATCTCCTGCTCGGGCAAGTTCTCGGCGATGCTAGCCTCATCGATGTTACTCTCACCTCGCTGTCTCATGTTCTCTTTGATACGCATAATTCTATCACGCTTCACATTACCAGCAGATACCAGTACTGATTTCAAAGCTCTCAAACCAAAATCGTAGTGAGATTGATTTGACAATTGTTCGTCACACAATTTGAAGAATGGAACGATCTTGCAGGCCAGTTTCTCAGCCGTCCTGAAACCTTGCGAGAACAGCATGACCTCAGCAATGAGTTGTCTGTCTGGTGTTGTCATAGCGAGAGAACGGAACAGTTTCTTTAAGTTATCGGGTAAATTAGAGCGACCAGCATAACCGGGATTCATAGTGATGAATATTGCCATATCCGGGGAGACTCGGACTTGTTTTCCAACCAATTCAACACTTATACCTACAATTATTATTAATAATATTAAATTTCATCAATAATTAAAACCTTAATAAACCTACTTCCACCAGTTGCACCTTCTAGGCATGATTCTTTTTGTGATTTAAGTGCTTCTTGAATGGTCTGGACTTGCTGGGATACAGCAGATAACATACGTTCTTCTAAACGATTGAATTCATCAAAGCAGCCCCATGCTCCTACTTGGCAGAGACCTACAAAGATTCTGCCCATCGCTTGGAAGTCAAACGTTTCGTCACAATTGAATACCAAAACGAAACGTCCAAGTTGGTTACCCAATGCTTTTACTGATTCTGTTTTACCAGTACCAGCAGGTCCTATAAATCAAAAATTAAATAAAACACACACTCCACTTTAAACAAAAGACATACCAAACGGTGAACCACCAAGCCTAGCTTCCAAAGCTTGTGTCATGGTAAGATAGCACCTATCAGTGAGAGGTGTTTGTACAAGTCTGTCTTGCACACCCAGATATTCAAATCCATAATGGAAACGAGCATTTGCCATATGAATAGTTAGTTGTTTTAAAACCTCAGTTTGTCTTGGGTCAAAGTAGAACCTCATTTCACAAAGCCATTCAAAAGCTTTATTGCTGCACACACCATTGGAAATTAATCTTCTTGTTACAGTACGTTTGTGTACAAATTCATTAATCTACAAATTACAACATAGACATATTATGTTAGTTATTGATAGCTTTGTTCCATCAACACTCAAAACTGTTCATAAGCATGCTACCGACTATAAGTTATGGATTAATGTAAATGCTCTGGATGGTTTGGAATGTTGATAGAACCATGATGATATAAAGCTTACTAAATGTTCTAACTTCTTTCTTCTCAATTGTGGCTGCTCTTGTAAAACTGAATCAGCTAATACATTCAAAGTATTTTCAACATGTACTAAAACTTTTTCTAGAACGCCTCTTTGTGGTTCACTATTCATTTTAGCTAGTGCTGCTTCTACATCTTCACTCCATAGAATTTGCGCTGCTAAAACAACAATTTGGGCTTGATATTTGTCCACCCATTCCATAAATAATTGTGCGTCGATATTATCCTTGAACTGCTTAATATCTTGAACGGCCTGTGCCAAACTTGAGGCTAAGGTAACTCTCATTTCCTTCTCAACTAACGTTAACCATTCATTGATTTTTGGGTGATCTACTGTAGAAACTGGTGAACCAAATCTAACTTCTTCACCTTCTCTTGACGCAATACCAGTTATAACAGTATTTTCTTCATTTAGTAAAATGGATGCAACACCAGCAAACATTTTTTTGAAATGTTTTTGTAATCTGGCAACATTTTTACTGTTACCAATAATTTCTAACAAATCTTCATCACCAACAAAGTAAAATCGAGGGAAAGATGTACGTTCTCGTTCCAAATATTCACCGAGTGCTTTCTGGATTTTGCCCAACAAATCGGCTAATCGCTCCAGTGCTCTTTGGACGCCCTGAATATTGAGAACATCCATTACCATTGGCGATTTGCTGACTTTCTTCATTAATCCCAAAAATTCAGAACTAAAAAATATATTTTGAGTACAAATATGAAGTTATCGAAAAAAACAAATTCTACCTTATACTTTGGAAGCGTGATGTTTCCACTGGTAATAATGTTTTAATATCTGCGCTTCCTGAAAAAATACCTTCCAAATACACCCATCGCCTTTGCACATCAATCCAAACATCAAATAGTGCATTGATGCGATTTAATTTCTCCTCCCATGTTAAAGCTTCCTCTTCAAATACTTTATAATATGGTGATAATTTCATTGCTGCAACTGAATTTATGTGTTCTTTAACTTTATTGAATAAATCATCCCATCCACGAATCAGTTTGCATTTATTTTGATAATTAATGAGATCCAGCTCGTAGGTCTGCCAGCTTTCCCTTACTTGTTTTAAGAACTCTTCCAACGCCATTTCACCTTGTGCTACCTGTATCACTTCTTTGACAATGCTCTCATTCTTTTGCAAGTTCACGTCCCATACCTGCCCCAAAGTTAAATCAGAAAGTACCCAATTGACTCTCAAAGCACGCATCAGTTGTTTCCAATGGCGCTCCTTCAAAGCATCAGACTTTAATTCAATGATCATCATATTAACTTTGGTATATGTTTGAAGCATTTTCTTGACATATTCATATGATGCGTACTGGCGTAATCTGGCAGGAAGTTCCTTAAGTTGTGCAGACATAGCATCCAACTGTTGCCGCAATTTACGAGGTTGCACTGATAACCAGGGTTTCTCACGTGTTTCATCAATTTGTGCCCAAATACGGGACAATTCTGACCAAACACCGCGTAAATCTTGCAATTCTTCAAATACAACTTGCATTTTATCTTCACTGGTACTAATTCCACCACTTTCTTGTAGCTCAAGTGCTTCCTTGGCTTTAGCAACATTATCACGCTCTTCTTTCAACCTAGCAAATTTACTTTCAAACAATTGCAACTGCGAAAGCGCTTCATCAGGTCTTAAATGACCTTCAACTGGTTTGCTTCTCTCCCATTCGCCCAAGAAATCGTTGGTACGACTCTCCACTGCCTTGTCTTCAGACATAATCTTTTGCTGCAAACTAGCAACCTGAGTTTGTATAGATGAATCTTTACGCTTGATAATCTCATTGAAGGCACCCCATTCGCCCTCTAAATTCTCGACATGCAACCAATTGGTTGGGAATTGGAACCGCTGACGTTCCAAAATCCGTTGTCCCTCCCTGTAAATCTCAACTTGTTTCTCCCACTGTTTCATGTTACGCTTCAAGCTCTGCACATAAGTAATGAAACTGACGGCATCCGAAGTGCTCGCAGCTTCTATAGTTTGTAATTCCAAATCATTCCTCGATTTAGAAACTTGCGAATGGAACGATGTCATATCGTTGCTCAAAAGCGTGCCGAATTTACTTAAAGTCTCCTTGTGCCACGAGTCATATTTAAGCGAAACTTTGCTTTGCACCTTTGCAAAATCAATAACCACAGGTCCAAATTCACGGCGTGTATCGGATGTATCGAAAGTTGTACGCGTTTTCCTAATTTAAACGATTTATGTTAAAAGAGATAAAATAAAAAATGCTGTGATCTAACTTACTTTATGTCATTGAGACATTCCATCCATTTGCTTATATCTTCACCCAATTGGCCGTACAGATTGTCGGCCTGCAGATCCCATAAGGATTGGTATGTGAGCCATTCGTTAACGTAATTTTGAATTTCTTTGATTTTCGTCGCTATTGCACTATAAGCGTTTTCCAATGGTGCACAACCTTCCGGGAGTTTTGTAAGGATGTTTCTGTATGTTTCAGTTATTGGCTTATCAATTCCGACCTGATACCTACAGCAATATTTTAAAATGATTCCATGGAATATATCCAACAAAATGTATGATATAAAACAGGAGTACAAAATAAGTGAAATAATAAATTTAATTGAAAACATGTTTTTTTTGTAATTATTTTTCACAATGAATTTTATTAAGGTTATTACATGACAGTTTGACAATTAATTTACAATCAATTCAAATTGATAAATGCAACATTATTATAACAGAAAAATCCTCCAAATAGCAAGTTGTTATTAATAGATTTATTTTCTATAATGATTCGATAGCTTTTTCCATTCTCTCATTTTATCATTTCAATTCAAACAACTATAATAAATTTTATCTTTCTGGGTCTCAAGACATATAAAGTTGGACTAAAAAGTCGTATTTGTTAGTTAAGTTTAGGGGCATAGTTTTTAAAGAGAAGGTATTTAAACGCAATAAAAATAAATAGAAATAAAAAAGAAATCACTATATTTGTAATGCTATAAAATATGTACTACCATTTTCATAAAAAGAAGGAAATATGAAATAAAAATAAATATTTTTGTTATCAATTCCTGTGCCATGAAAACAGTTTACTTTTCCTACTTGAATTTCATAACTCACTTTAATTTAAATGCTTTCCAGATACATTTCATTTTTATCACTTGAATTTCATAATTGTCACTTGTATTTAAATTTTGCCAATTTGAATTAATATTTGCCGCTTAGATTTAATGCTTCGACTTTCTGGTTTTTATATTTTTTTTAATAATATTTTTCAAAACAATAAAATATTCATTGGAATACCAAAAAGTTAAATAAATTTCCATATAATGGTTAGTATAAAAATATGAATATCATTTTCAACAAAATCATGTATATCATATCATAGAAATAATAAAAATATTTAATTCAAAAACAGTATCAATATAAATATAACACAGCATTTTTTTAACTAGGTCTTAGTTTTGGGGCAAGGATTACATTAAATCCATCCTTAAAAATTATGGTAGGGCTTATTTTTGGGGAAACAATATGGAATAATAAAAAAGTATATCACAATAACATACCTGGTACTTTGTAAACGTTGTTGTGATGTAACAATAGCCTGCCATGCGAACATTTGCTGCATAATTTGGAACCTTGCTTCCTCAATACTCGGAAACAAATACATCGTTTGATTGGTGATTCTCACTTCATGCACCACAGTCTGTATATGCGGAGCACCGCCTGGCTTGTGAGTTGGTTGGATGGGAGCATCCGTATCCATCGTGTGATCAACTTCTTTTTTGCAGCCGTTCAAGGAATCGGTCCAAGCTTGAACACCAGCCTGCAATCGTGCAGCCAAATTCTTTTCAACCTCTTCATCTAATCTCGTCACCCATATGTGCAAATTGGAGTATTGTTTTAAAGACAGATCGTCTACAGCATGTTGAATTTTCGCTAAAATATCAGCAAACGTGTTTGCAGAATAAGGGCATGTTTCTAAAGATCGTACATCCACTTCTAATTGTTCACCGACTATGGCGAGTTCTTCAACGCGCTCTTGGAAGCTCACAATTGTGTCGGATAATTTTTGCGAGTACGGATCGAGTTTGTAACTTTCCCAAACCAATTGGACGCCCTCGGCGATTAGTTGCTGCACTTCTTTGCGCATTCCAGCAACTAATGGGATAATACTGGCTTTATCTTCAATCTATGAAAGAAATAATAGCTAATATTCTAGGTTTAATTCTAGATTTCGGGAAAAAATACGAAGCCAATACATATAGTATATCAGTGGATCATCAAATCATAAAAATCTACTTGTGACAAGTATTATTTGAAAAGGATTTAAAGTGCTTTGCAGGCATGGGCCAATTTTAAAACATACAATTTTTGGACAAGGAAATGAAAACAAAAATAAATTAATTTATGTAAAATAAGTTGTACAGAAAGCTTCATAAGTCCAAGCACATCTTTAGTGTTAATTTTGTTTATGAAAAAATATAGGCAATCTTCAGTACACAATAAACCTCAAAGGTAACTCGATAACTTCTTGCTATTTGTTTACATTTTTATCTGTTAATCTCATTATGTGCAGATTTTATGGAAAATAATTCAAATAAATAAATTTTAAAAAACAAATGGAAATAGAATTATTATTATTATTAATATCTCTGTTACTCTATAACACATAGCAATTGTTTTATGAATATATTCATTCCCTTTATTGTTCATAAATAAAACTTATCTTGAAGAAACAAAAATAATAAAATCATTTTTTTGTTTATTCTTTTTATTTATTTGAATACTTTCCATAAAAGTATAGTTGGTTGCCTCAACTTCATAACAGCATGGTTTTTTGCTGGGAGTTGAATCTGCACTTATAAAGCTTTTTGTACAATTTGCAGTACTGTAATATGATTTTTTTAACATTTTCTAAAATATCCGGTTTCAAACTTGTAACATTTTATGAGATTTAATTGATAAATCTTTATCAATTATTTTAAAACGATTGAATTAAACGCAGACCACAAAATTTCATACAACAGACTAGATTCATATATTACCCATGCCTTTGTTACTGTGTTAAAAAATTCCATTCAATTAAATCAATGATAAACACTGCAAAAGAACTTATGAAACTAGTTTTATTGTACTAAACCCTGAATCTTTTTATTGAGAAATTGTTCCAAATTTTATTATGATGAAAAAAATGTTTTGTATGTTGCTTATTTTTATTTATATATCTGATACATTATTAAAATGATTGATAAAACAATGAAATTATTGTATAATATGTAGTTATATATTTTATAATTGCATTTATTTTATTTCAATGCATTTCCTCTAAAAAAAAAAAAAAGAAAACAAATATCTAAGAAATTATATAAATATATTGATTGATAGTCACAAATTAGTTTGAGAACCACTGCTATACATAACATTTAGAATGTCAATCATGCAAAATAAAATCAATCAAATTACAAATACGTTTGTATCACGAATCATGCTGAAAAGTAAAAATATCTATCAACATATTTTCATCTAACATCTGATTTACTGTTATTATTAATATCATAACTATATCGGAGAAACTATAGTCAAGCTATGAAATTTTAAAAATAATATCTAGCTTGCATTTATGTAATAATTGTAAAACATATAATTTAGGATTTTATTTTAGTGCTAGTAATGACATAACTTATAAATAAAGTAAGTAGGGAAGCTAATATATGCATGCTATTTTTAATAGTTTGAAGAAATAATAAATAACATACATTTTAGTTGTTGTTCATTAATTAATAAGGTACATAAGTTTCTAAAATATTTGCAAGCATGTTTTTTTCTGTCAAACAGTGTAATTTGAAAACTATATGTACTTGCATATGAGAAGTATTACAATAATGAGAGGTTGAGGATTTGTTCTAACTGAATCATCTTTTTTGATAATCAATTGTACACCAAGCAGGTTTTTATAAATATTAGTTTAGTTCACTCAATTTCTCTTGTATTTGGAAAGACAGAATGCACCAATTTAATTGAAAAATCTATATCAAAATATAAATTAGTTTCAGCTTCAAATTTAATATAAAAATAAAAGCATGAAAATTTTAACCAATGTTCATAAATCTAGCAAAAATTAAATTAACTGTTATGTTGGGAACTAACATATGGCGATATAACATCTGGTGGAAAATCTAGAAATTCTCTATGTGTGTATATTTGAAATAATCGACTACTGTGATTTGATGTTTTCAATAGTATGTTTTCAAAAGTCTTAGAAGAATTTTTAAATAACGTGCATAGATTGTAAATATTTTTTACAATATCAAGAATTGTCAAAATTCTAAAAGAAAATCTATGTTTTCTTATTTTTTTAAAGTATCACACAAATTAAAAAAAAAAACAAAAAGAATTTTCAAGATTTCCTAAACAATATTAACGTATCAAAAATTAACAACCCGAGATGGACTCTAACCATGTATCAAAAATTTTCAATGCGTATGGACGTGGAGTTCGATGGCATAATTGGTAATGCGTCACCGCGCATAGGTGGAATTGATGGTTCGAGTCCATCTCGGGTTGTTAATTTTTGATACATAATAATTTCATTTCTGTCTGTAGGTAAAACTATATTAGTTTGTTTATATCATAATATTTTTTTTTTTTAAATTAAAAAAATATTTGAGATTCAGAAAATTATTAGAATAAATAATTATTTTTTTAATACATTTGAATAAGTTCAATGAAAGTTTGTAAAATGTCGTATAAATCTGTGAAATCTTAACTAAAATAGAAAAACTAACAGATACATTGAATTTATCACAAGTTTTAAAATATTTAAATATTATAATAATTTCAAAGAATTCATAAATCTGAAAAACAAGAAATTAAAAAAACCAATCTGAATTTCAATAAATCTCAAAGAATTTCACGAAAATTCCAGTGGTTATCCAAAAATTTCATTGAAATATAAATGTAAATGTTAAAGAATTGCATTAAAAAATCAAAGAAAACTAATAAATTTGAAAAAACAGAATTACATATTAAATTTAAAAGAATTTCATGTGCATTAGTTTTCTAAGTAGTATTTGAATATCAAAGATTTCATGAAAATTTTAAATATCGTGTAAATTTTTAGATTTTTTATGAAATTTCAAAGAATTGCCTAGAAATAGAAATGTAATAATTATCTAATAATATTATGGAAATGAAAAATATAATGAAGATTTTATGAAAATTTAATAAAAAACTGAATAATTTTTTAAGTATTAGCGAGAATGACAAAAATTTAATCAAAATTTCAGTAAATTTCGTTGATATTTAAAACAAAATATAAAGCAATTTAAAAACGATTTTTTTTCTATGGATATTTTAAGAATTTCAGAATTTTTTTATAGGTTATTAAAGAAATTAAAAAATCATCAAAAATTTCATTTGTTATTAAAAATATTTTGGAAATTCAAAAGTCAAATGTTATATTAAAAAATCAAAGAATTTTGTAGAAATATACAACACAAACAAAACAAAGCAAATATTTTTCTGAAAGATTCAGTAATATTGTTTTAATTTTAAATTTTAATTGTTGAATTGGCATTGAAATTTTTATTATTTACTAAAACTTTCATACATCAAAGATTTAATGTAATAAATTAATAGAACCTTGGTAAAAAAATTTATTGAATTTCAATTAAGCATTGAAATATATATTTAAATTTTGATTGAAACTTATAAATTTTTAGAATTTCTACATAAATAGCTGAAATATCACCATTAAAGTCAACTAGAAATTGTTACATTTTTACAAAATTTAATGGAATTTCTGTAAAACATTTATCAGATTTTATCGTAATTTAACAATTGTTTCAAATATATTAAAATTCAATGAATTGGATTTAATAAATTCTGATAAACAATTAAGAGAATGTTGCCAAAACTCTATGACCTTAAAGAATTAATCAAAATTTTACCAAAATTCAACAACTTTGATATAGATTAATCAAAATTTCAGCAGAAATCAATGCAATTCCTCAAAATTCACTGAAATTTCATTTAAACTTGAGTATTCACTAAAATTTTAATGGAAATTACATGTATTAATTAAATTTTATCAAATTTAATCTAATATTGCCAAATGACAATTATTTAAAGGACCCCGCACAAGTTAAATGGAAATTGCATTTCGGTCAAATTTGCTGAAACTTTGGATTTAAGTACGTTAGGTCTATCTGATCAAAAGTCTCCATGGGCACGAATCAAAAAAATGGACAGTTTTTAAGCTATAGCTCTAATAAGAATATATATACCGAGTGATATTTTAAATTTGAGACAACTAAATATCTCCAAAAATACGCATCGTACAAAAAAATGAACGATAGGAAAAGTTAATATTTTTAAAGGGGACATATGTATGTGTCAAAATTAGCCTCCCCCACCCCGCA
>JARJED010035492.1:0-12335 GCA_030264515.1 Sepedophilus sp. GC000190 | reverse complement strand
TTCAAATTAGGTCAAGTTTTTTTGATTTTTTTTTGAAAAAATCGGAGAACCACACATCCTTAAAACTACGATTTCAATAGAAAATTAAACAAAACATCATGACAACTCAAGCAAATATTTCTTTTCAATTTTTTTCAAATACTACGTTTAAAAACGAATATTTTGAAGAAAATGAAAGTTCAAATCGATCAATGTTTCAAAAAGTTACGGACGATTGAAAAAAAATCGTCAAATTTTTGAAAAATAGAAATCTCAAAAACTATTTGACTGAAAAATTTGAAAAAAATCAGGAAGGTGTCTTTGAATAGATACTAAACATATAAAAATTTCAGTGAAATCTAAAACGCAAACTCATTTGATAGGTAAAGTTGGCATTGAATGCCCCATATATTAATTTGTATGAAATTAAATTCTTTATTTTTTTTTAAGCTAAAATTTAATATCTAGTTAACAATTAGTTGACTTGTATGACATTTGAAGAATTTTCATAAATTGTTATATATTTGTTACGTTTTATGAGGGAATTTATGGAATTTAAAAAAATATTATAACATTATCAAGATTTTTAATGTATTTAAAAAAAAAAAAAAAGTTTTCATAAATAAATTGTTGATCTTGGATTTTTAATTTTCTGTTAAAGTTCTGAGTCACCATTTCACCGTTATACTTTGTAGATTTTGATAATATTTAAAAAAAAATCTTCCAATATTTTTTTTAATTTAACAAGTATATCATAAAACTCTGGTTATAACGTTATTTATAACGTTATAATGTAACATTATTGTATATTTAAAGTTATTTTTAACGTTAGTATAATGAAATTAAATTTATATTAACGTTATGTCTTCCTTGTTTACGGTTTTAACATAAAAATAGTCAGATTTGCAATATTTTGTTAAATAATATATTTTTCGATTTCATGAAAATATTGAAATTATGGTAAAGGCGCTGTTGGCAATAATAAATAAATACGTACATGTTGTTCAAAATAAAATGTTTAATATTTTCTCTTTAAGTGTATTTCAAAAAGAGTTGTTCTATCATATACAATAATTGTTTGAATAATATAAAAGTAATATTAATTATTTCAAATCAAAGACATAAATGGTGCAGGCGCCGGGAATCAAAAAAGGATTCTTAGGTTTTATAGCATAGAAGATGCATTTTTAATATTTATTGATCTACAAAGTAGCAAAAAGTAGTTAATTTATTAGCTTGTATATATAGACCAATTGATATGAGAATATATTTATATTTTTACGATTTTTTTGAAATGTTATAATTTTACTTCAAAGTAATCTGCCGACGTATATATAAATTTGACTCAATGAATACTAAAATAACAGTAATAAC
The DNA here is from genome assembly GCA_030264515.1 of Sepedophilus sp. GC000190. NCBI lineage: Eukaryota > Metazoa > Arthropoda > Insecta > Coleoptera > Staphylinidae > Sepedophilus > Sepedophilus sp. GC000190. Next base: position 10,982 of record JARJED010035492.1, on the reverse strand, counting down.
AATAACAATCGAATTATTTTTTTGTTTCCAAAACACTCTATTTATTTTGGGAAAGAACTTTTCTCTCTATTATTCGGGACACGCACAGGATACAGTGTCACCGAGGAGCGAGGAAAATCGTTTCGGGACAAATTAATTACCTGTGGTTAGTATCTTGTAGAGCGGTCTGTAGGGTTGATCCGGGGAATCCCCGGGTATGTAATCTCCCAGCCCAATTGTGGTAAGGGAGATGAAGCAGTAATAGAACGAGTCCAGATAGTCCCAGTCCGGCTCGATGCAGGCGAATATCCCTGCGGGAAGTAGCAGGAACAGCACCACCAACACCAGAACTGCAAACAAATCGTCTTTAGTATCAATATTTACAAAGGCCTAATTGGAAATAAATCCTTTGCAATTATATTTTGCCACTGTTATAAATAATAAAGTGCTGAATGATAAATGATTTATATTTATCTCCTAAAATGCCAGAAATTTATACTGTGCAAATTATAAAAAAAAAATAGGGTAGAAGTTTTAAGCAATTCTGTTTTTTTGGCATATATGTTTTTTTCTTGAATTAATATCTGAAAGCAGTAACATATTTTACTTTTTTGTGATTTTTATTATTCGATTTATGTCTTATACCAAATATGACGAGAAATATCTCAACAATATCTATAATGCACCACAGAAAATGCGCCGAGATTTTTACTTTTATTTAATATGAAAATATTCATATTGCGTTTAATATGGAGATTTGCATGTTAAACATAAATTTATTATTCCAAATATATTATGAATTTGTGGGATATATTTTGAAGTGCCACTATAATTTTTATTATTTATTTATAAACAATATAATCCTCAAGATCGATAGATAATAAAGGCGTGCGTTTGTGGCACATATATTATTATTATTATTATTATTGAACGCTGTATCCCATTCAAATTGAGATGAAAAGATATGTGCCATTGACGTAAATGCAAATTATAGGAATTTCACGAGAACTGTGTGTATCAACGCTCAGAGATTTTATGTAGTAAATAAGTCATTAAATGATAAGGATCTAAATCGGGTATAATATTTTATTTTGGGTATGATTTGTGAGATATATGTTTTATGATTCTTGAACTATAACATGAATTTAAAATAAAAGATTTGCAACTTTAATTTTGGGAATGACATATATGGCATACTTTTGAGTATTCTAAAGCATAACATGAATTTAAAGTTTCGTTTCCATATGTATCCAACTAAAATAATAAATAATATAAAACTTAAAGTTTTTGTATATTTTCTATTTAAAAAAACACGATGTTACTACTGCGTTCCATTGCTTTGAGTTATGCAGACTTTTACTTAGCTAAAAATTAAAAGAATACTTTAAAAAAACTACTTGGATTTTCTATAATAACTGTAAAGCGACAAGTTTTAACCAATATGGACTTTTTTAAAGTAAATTAAATGTTGCAAAAATACCTTTATACATTTATACATTTATAATGATTAAAAACGGGTATTAATATCCTAAGAAAGAGACAGAGAAAGTATCATATAGTAGAATCAATTAATTAACTTAATTAATATCCTAACTAACAAGATATATATATATATATTTGTCTTTCAAAACTGAATTGTAAAATATACATAAATATTCCAAACACCATGTAGTGAAAATTACCATTATTCGTTGACTCCAGACCCAAAAAAGGATTAAAACTTACTTGAAATTATTTGAGTTCCTTTAAAATATCGCAATTTTCTTTTAAATTCTAGGAAATCTTGAAAATTCCATAAAACTTCTGAAAAATCAATTCATATCTTTTAAAATTCTAACAAAATCGTAAAAAAGACTTTGGAAAAAATCATAAAGTATTTTATGAAAATCATTGAAATAATGTTGAAAACCGTTTAAAGTCTTTGAAAATCCAAAATGAATGAATTATATAAAATAACATGATAACGTATTTTTTTTTAATAATTGAAAAATAATTGAAAAATCCTTAAAAATCTGGAAGACAATGCAGAATCATAAAATTTAAGAAAATTCTATAAAAGTCATTAAAAATCAAAGACAAATTCATCAAAAGTCGCTGAAAATTTTTGAAAATTTACAGATCCTAGAAGAATGTAAAGTTTTCGAAAATCTCATAAATATCTGAATATATGTATGATGGAATAATGTGCATTAATGGAAATAATTGAAAGTATGTGAAAAATACTTGAAAGCCATTAAAAATTAATGAAAAATCGTTGAAAAAGAATACGATTGCGTAAAAAATTATTTGAAATTAACAAAAAAAAATGAAATTTCTATGAAATCATTTTATGATTTTTTTTTTTTCATAGAATCTTTAGGAATTATTTGAAATTCTTTACAATATTTGAATGGATCTGAAATTCTTTCCTATTTATTTAATATATGTATTTCTTAGAAATAATCAATATTTTTTTTATTTATAAGAAATCTTTAAAGATCAGTATTTATTAAAACTAACAAAAAATGCTGTCTCAGATTAAATATTTTAAAGGCGCATTTTTAAATTCAATAAGATTTTTAAAATATAATGAAATTCCTTGAAAATCATTGAAATTCTTTGTGAATTTCTTTGCAATTTCCAAGTGATTCTTTATAATTTTAATAAATATCTTTTAAAATAGAATTTTTATTATTGAAAATAATTTACATTGAATAAAGTTTACATAATCTTTTTCAAAACATTAAATTCAATAAATAAATAAAATAATATTAGATATTAAAAAATTGATTTCTTAACAATAAACAAAAAATCCACTATAATTTTGATAATTTTGAATTTTCACAAAATGCTTTGTGATTTTCATAATTAAAAAAAGTCTATAAAATATTTTCAGATATCAATAATATGATTTGAACATTCTCTTGTAATTCGTTAATTTCAATAAAATTTTGAAAAAACCATTAAAAATTGTTGAAAATCTTAATAAAGTGTTATTAAACATGTAAAGAAAATTTATAAGACATTCTTGAAAATGATTGAAAATCCTTAAAAAGTTGTACAAATTTGTGAAAAATCTTGGAAATTTTAAGAAAATAATTGAAAATTTATAAAACTCATATAAATGTGTTATGAAATCCTTGAATATGTTTGAAAATTTGAGAAAAATCAATAAAATAGCTTTGAAAGTCGTTGAAAAAATGAAAATAATTGAAAATTTTAGAAAAATATTTGAAAATCAATAATAAATATTCTTAAATTTTTTAAAAAATATGAAAATTATGAAGATCTTAAAAATTTCTAAGAAAATGATTAATAAATTTAAAAAATCTTTAGCATTTTTTTTAAGCAATAAAACTTAATTTAATTTAATTTATTTATAAAATTATTTAAAATTATTTAAAATTATTTAAAATTGTTATATTATAAGTTATTGAAAATCAATGAAAAATTGTTATATATTCTCTAAAATGAAAATCGTTTACTAAAATATCTACAAAATCTATGTAAGATTCATTAAATTCTTTGAAAATTATTATTTACAAAATAAAATACTTTAATTTCGTCGATTTCTTTTAAAATTTTGCTATTGTTTTTCAAATTTCTACATAATTAAAAAAATCTACTATCTATAGTTTCCTTGAAATTTTATTTTATTACTTTCTAATTGAAATTTTATTTAAAAAATTAATTATTTTGAAAAATGCATACAATTATTTGCATAAAATTCTTTCAAAATAATTAACATTTAATAAAATTGATCTTAAACTTTCATGGTTTTCTTTTTCGATGAAATTCTTGAAAAAATCAATAAAACCTTTGAAAACTCCATGGTACTATAGGAAAATCAATGAAAACTCCCTAACCTTTCGTAGATTTATTAGAAACATATACTTACTACCATTTCCTTAAAATTTCTATAAAGTTCTGTAAAGAACAATCCATAAAATTCTTTAAAAATCGGTCTAATTTATTAAAATAAACGCAAAGCTCTATAAAATTCTTGTTATTTTTTTCGAAAATTTGAAACAAATTCAAAAACAAAATCAATAACACATGCAAAGTCTATAAAAGTTTTTAGATTCCAATCATATCTTTTGAAATTTTAAAAAGAATGAATTGAATTATCAGCTAAAATAATTTTCATTAAAAACCTGAAAATCAATTAAAATGATTGGAAATGCTTAAAAAAGAAAAACTCGTTAATGTCAATGTAACTGAAATGAAATGGTTAGTAACTAAAAAGTTATTTTTGTGAATTTCTTTCAAATTTTCATAAATGTGTTAGAAATTTTTGACATTTCAATCTATAAATAAATAAATTTAAATGAGCGATTTTTTTTATAAATTTTCTTTGAAATATTGAAATAAATTTATGATTTTGTTTTATAAAATATTTGAGGAAGTCAGTAAAATTTTTATTGTTTCGTTAATATTTAATAATTTAATTTTCTAAAGCTAATATTTAAAACATTTAAAACAAATAAATACTAATACAAAAAAATCCTTTAATGTGTAATATTGAAAATGCGTTTATTTATACAACTTTCTTATAAACATTCTCAGTTCTAAAATACAATTTCAGTATCATATTTTCTTACCCGGATAGCCTGTCTGTAACCATTTAAAAATTAAAAAGTAGAAAAGTAAAAGAAAATATTTATTTCCGGTTTCAGGATTAATTATTTACATCAAAACATATTAGTCTTTCATAAGTTATAAGCATGCAAGTACGAAACTATTTTATTGTAATCGCGCGTCCAATTAGTAATTTGCAAACAAGCCAGCTGTAAGACGTCCAATTTATGACGCTTTCAACTTCGATAATTACATCGCGCATTTGATTTTCCAACTGCTAAAAGCGTAATTTAATATGTGCGACAGTTTGAGCCTGTAGGGCAGCATTGATTTTCTCCTATTATTCCGCATCAATATTAAATAAAGAACATTCGAGGTAGAGAGAGCCGAGTTTGAGAAGAAATCATGATTATTTCATGGACTTTCGTATTGCAACAACTTGTAACTAAACAGGAGTGGGTGCTTCAGAAGCGGCTTCACTATGCACTTGAATATGTTCCAAGTTTAAAGAAAGGAAGTGCCGAATTTAATCAAATAAATATTTATGAAAAATATGATTTCCACTAGGGATTAGTATGTTTTTTTAAAAATTAAGAACTAAGCTTCATCAGTCGTGTGACTGTTATTGGATGTATTATTGAGTTGTATGAATTATATATTGTTGTGAAGTATTAAAAGAATTTAATAATAATAAAACACGTCTATTCCCAATTAGAACTTTTAAAAATGCTAAAAAATTTGCAAGAATATATAGTTCATATTAATATTCGTAAATCTGTTTCCTCTTTAAAATATCCAACAATGTTGATATCTCTACATCCAGATGAAGTCTAGGAATTGAGGATTAATAACAATACTGATGTATTTACAATTACAAAAATGTAATTTTTGGTAGTTGAAATATCATTGTTGACACTTCAACTTTAAATAAAAAATATATTTTTGACTATGAAATGGCATCTTTGAAGTCTGAAATGAGAGTATTCTTAGATGATTACGACATTTTTATTAATTTAAATATTTTCAATTGAAATTACACAGTGCTTTTTAAAAAAATGCTTAAAACCTCATTGATTTTTTCTAGAAATTGGTGATAATCATTAGAATTTATTGAAAATTCATTGAAAGAAAACAAAAATTAAAAAACATTGGAAATATATTTAAAAAAATCATTGAAAGATTTAGAGAACTTATTTTAAAAAAAGACGACGAATTATGATAATTTACTGAGAAAGAAAGATAATATATTTGATAATTATTTAAAAAGTCTAAAAACTTGTTGAAATTCATTCAAAATTAATTGAACCGTTATGAAAATATTCAAACTGTATTGTGAAATCAATGGAAATATGATAAACATTTAAAAAATAATTGAAAAATAATTGGAATTTCAATAAATTTCAATATAAATTCAATGAAGTCAATCAAATTTTATTCCACTTTAACATATTATACTGGAATTTCGACAAAACTTCATCAAAACAGCAAAATGTTATGAAATTAAAATTTAATTTGAACAAAATTACTCGTTTTTTGTTAGTATGTGTTTCAGAAAAAAATGTACAAATTTTATTTGTAAATTCAATGGAATTTGTCTTAGTTTAATGATTTTATACACAAATTAAATAAAATTTAATTATTGCTATCCAAATTCATAGAAATTGAACAAAACACAATATATTATGGAATCAATAATAAAATATATATATTTAAAATTTAGGAGAATCTTCAATTCTTTGATAAATTCAAGAATGTTAATAAAATTCACAACTTCTAAGGAATGATTCAAATATTGATATAGAAAAAAAAAATTAAGAATTTTCAAGCATTTTGCTGAAACCACTATGAATTATAAAAAAAAATATTTCTATTATTTTTTTAATTTAAAAATACAATAAGACTCCATTGAATTTGAAAATTTAGAAAAAAAATTACTATAAAAATAATTTTATTTTAAAACTGCATACCATAACTACATTATGCAAAACTTTCATAAAACAAAACTGTAAGGGTAAGTTATTATATTTTTTATTATATTTTTTATTATATATTTTTTAAAACTTATTCAAATTGTATTGCCGAGGAAACCATTTAATAAATTAAACCAAACGAAAACAAAAACTAAAAGTATTTTGCTTTCCTAAGAATTTTGCTAAAAATCTAAATATCTGAAATAGCTCCTGCTTTTATTAAAATTGAAATTGTCATTCATTTTAGAGCACAAAATGTTAAATCATTTTTAGTTTAACTCAAATAAGGAAAACAAAAAAATATTTATAAATTAAATTTTATGATTAATATACATATAATTTAAATTATGAAAACTCATATGCTCACTTACATTATAATATCACACATATCATATAATGAATATATATCATTTTTGCATTAAAAATATTCTGTAGTTTTCATTTATTTGAGATATCATGAAACCCCGTTTTCACAATATAAAATTAACTTAATTTATTTTGTTAAAATTCAAATTAATCTTAAATGAAAAATATTAACTCTTGCACTTATTTTTAAAGTACACAAAATATGCAATCCAACTCCTTTATTTCAAATTACAATTATTGTAAGTTCTCAAATAAATAATGTATAAAACATTAAACTTTAATATGAAACATTAAATAAATAGTATAATGCTCTCATAGAACTTTTGACATTTACACACTTATTATTACTGTTATCAAGAAATGATTACCGATAGTTTACTCTCTTAACTGGAATACGAAATCATCTGTAAATACTGATTAATTTTGATAAATTTTGTTATATATTTCTTTTAAATAATACTTATCACTGCTAGATCTTATATCTTTCTATTGAAAAATTAAACTGGACTTGACATTATTAGTATGTACTCTTAAATAGAATTACATTAATTAAAGGCACTAAGTTGAAAATCATTTATAAATATTAGTGGTTTGGATAGGAGAGTTTCATGTTACAAATAACTAAATTCATTAACAAACTGTATATCACATTATACAACTAGTTATTTCATTAATACATTTTGGTCGAAAACTAACTTCATTACATTTTCCAACTTCCCTAATTTATGCGATAGTGCGTCTAAATCAATTAGTTAATTATATTCTTGGGGGTGACAGGCGAAGTGAAACATATAATTTAGTTACACATTAAATACGGTATGGATCCGGGATTTTCGAACATGGCATTATCTTATCACACGATCTCAGGCTGCACACTAATATGAACTATGAGTGCCACTTCACGCATTAACGTCAGAGGTACGTTATAAATACATTTTCCAAAAAAATAATAAGAAAGTGCGAGGAACAGATTTTAAAAGATAAATATTGTGCATTGTTTTCACAATGCTATTTTTTAAGTGTACATACTATTGACGTAATAAGTATTGTGATATCTGATATATTATTTTTCTTACGTTTATCGTTTATTTTGTGTTTAAAATAAATCATATAGATCATCTATAGAAGGACCTCGATGAGATTATTTTTTAAGATTCAAAAAGACGTGCGCAATTAAAAATAATTGTGCATTTATTTATGGTTTTATTACAATAAGTAAATATTTTTATTAACTTGATGTACAGATAAAATGATCTTTATTAATAATATTAAATATGTATAAAACTAAAGGTAATCATCATACTAAAGAATGAAGTAACTGAAATGTAACAATATTTTCAAATAAAATTTAAAAACAATAATGCATCTAGCTTAACTATCTACTGTATTGTAAAGGATAATAACTTAAATTATAAAATATTGATATTAATTTAAAAATCAATCCCAAAGAAGATTTGAAAATAATTGGAAAATAAAAAAAAAGTCTTGCAAATTATTACATTTACTACAATACTACCAAATGTAATGAGCAAGTATTCATAAAAAATTAAAAGATCTTTTGGAAGTTATAATATTTGTTTAATTTATTATATTCATTACAAGAATTTAGGAGATGTACGGGATGTCCCAAAGTTCATCCATAGGCCTCAATTCTCACAAAAAAAAAATGAAGGTTTTTATAGATCTAAGCTAAAGCCTTATTTGTGTTTAGACATAAGTATGTGTCCCGACAAAATGTACAAATGGCATCGCGATTTCGAGGGCCGTCGATTTTGGGAAACTTAAATTAATAAAACTTGATCTTATACATACACATATCTTCATTTGATTTTTACTGCACATAGTAATAAAAAGACGTGGGGAGTGATCATTGGGACACCCTGTACAAAAAAAATCAATTTTTATAGATGAAAGTATGTCCGCTTTACCCCATCCACAAATAGGTTTGTTAATAATTTAAACAGCCCCAGAGTAAATCGAGGGACGTGGCCGGATTACAACTAATGGATGTACTCTGGAAACTGTGCTGCGACAAGACACACACATACAATTGAGATGTCTGGAATTAATGGCTTAAGTTTGAACTATGGCATGTGTGCATTTTAACCGCGGAACCTCGCTTTGCATATCAACGATTTTCGCGAAGTACCCTATCAGACCAGTGGTTGTCAATATGGCGTGGATGTAACTCTTAGAAGTACACGATTTATTGAACTAATGTTTAAGACAACCAAAACTCATATGTACGTTTATACCTATGCAAGATAATATCAAAAATGATTTTAATTTTTTTAAACCTTCTACTAACGACGACCGGTCCGGTCCATCTGCTGCCCGTTGCGTCAAACAAGTCAAAAACTACTGAACTGATTTTGATTAAATTTGATATCTCGGAATTTAAATTAATTTTGTTTACAAACTTTTAATTACAATGCTGCATTTTAATTTTTAATAATATTTTATATGAATCCCGATATCAGAAAACAATTTTATTATATTAAATTACGAAATATATGTATAATTTCATAGTACCATTCGATTAACATCACAAAAATTATAACTTTTGTTGTTTATACTTTTTTGTATTCTAAAAAATAACAGAGATATTAATGAAAATTTAATTTGATTAAAAATATATAAGTTCACGCGTGCGAAGTCACGGGCAAAATCTAGTATTTATATAAAATTATTTGGACTTTGGGGTGTGCGTATGATTTAGTGCTCTTGTAATAAATTTTAAGGATTTAAGGGAAACATTGGGAAAGTATATCGAAGGAAGAGATATGGTGATAAATAAGAAGAAAACGAAATGGATGTGATTTAACAAGAGGGAATGATGGGGAGGGATGCAAAGACAGTGTGGGAAGGAAATGAGTTACAACTGGTAAAAGTATATGTTATCTGTCCTCTGTAACGGTAAAAAAATATAGAAAATGTAGAAAGCTAACATTTGGTGCACACGTAGCCCCTAGCGCAAAGGGGTGCACGAATATGTTTTGATCCCCGAAATCCTTCAGAATCTAGTATTATTTAAGCGTAAATTTAGACTTATGCCACCAACGTCACATTCCTGTCAGTGTTAGACTTATGCAACCAACTTCACATTCCTGACAAATCAGTGTGAATTAATCAATAATCCAGCCGTTGATTTTTCAATGGATAATGCCTGCTAGTATGATAAGAGTGAAGGGAGATATGTGCAGCATTTAAGGTAGAGTTGTTGTTCAAGTTGTACCTCTTATATTTCTCATATTTGGAGGATTCAACACAGTCGTTATTGGTAAAATAGGAACCAATAGTCAGTTACAGGTTACCCAAAAAGCTAGTTTTTATTATGCCGAAGCTCAATCAAAAAGTATAATAAAAGTTTGTTTTTAGATTATTTTTTAGTACTTTATTGTTTCAATTCATAAGGCTATATTATTTTTTGTATCAATTTTAATCTTTTGACTAGTCGAGAAAAGTTGTATATATTCCGACAATGTTCTGAACACTTAAAATAGAAAATGACCCTTACGTTTAACTCGTATAACATTAAATTTACTGGTATTTTATATGAGAACATAATCAAAAAAGATAAATACCAAAAATTGAACAGGAATATTACCCTCCGACTAAAATTACGCTATAACTTCTACTAACACAAATGAAAAACTCCATTGGAATAGATTGTTTTAAAGAAGTCAGAAAAGAAAGGATAAAATAAAAACCTGATAATTAGATAAAGAAAGACTACAGTTATGGTGTTAGAGGTACGACTTAGAACTATAGAGGTACAACTTAAGAATCTAATTCTAAAAGCCCACCGTCTCCTTCTCTTCTTTTTTGAACCACAATTTTTCAGTAAAATGTCGTTTGGTTTTCCTATTGTATGTTATAATACTGTTAAGGGAGTCACTACCTCATCACTCCTTCATATGCTCTCCATGCAACAAAGGCAATTTTGAGGAACACTTTTCAAAAAAACTACTGGACCGATTTTGCTCAAATTTTACACATGTTCTTATCATTAAAATAAACATTTATGGCAGACGAATTTTCCATATGTTTAGTGGTTGGTTTTTTAAAAATGTAAGAAACTCGAAAAAAATGTAATTTTATTCTACAACT
>JARJED010033492.1:0-11819 GCA_030264515.1 Sepedophilus sp. GC000190 | reverse complement strand
TTCAATAATATTTGAACAAATTCTGATTTTTTTTTATTATTTCATAAATTATCACTAAATTTCAATAATTTTCGTAAATACTTTAATGAATATACTTGCAAGCATTTCTTAATGAATGTAAATAATTTTCATGAAATTTTCAATGAATTTCAAAGATCTCTGTTGATATAAATAATTAATGAATTTTAATGATTTTTTAGCAATCGCGATTTGTATATTTTTTAGACCGTCAATATTTTTGGCTATTTTTATAAGATTTTTACATTATATATTATGATAAGGTATTGTTTTCGTGAAAAAAAAAGTTTTTAAAAAATTTATGAAAATGCATCTTTTCACGATTTGACTATACAAAAAAAAATCGCATTGTGTGTGTGTATGTATGTGTGTATAGGATTTTCGTCGCACGTTTTCTCAAAAACTACTGAAACTTATGGAATGAAATTTTGCACGTAAGCATTATTTTCATTTATTTGACAGATATTACGCTTGAAATTATATTAAAAAACAGTTTAAATCTAATTATTGACATTTGAATAGATATTTTTCATAATCGAAATAGATTTTTTAATTTTAAATTGCACTTAAAAGTGAGAATGGCATTTATGAATACGATATGTAATTTCAATATTAATATTTCTCTTTCCAATGACAAATATATTTATCACAACTAAAATGACAATTACAATTAATTACTAAATTGTATTATTTCAATATTATAATTGCATTTTCAAATGAAAATTTCATTCATGACCACAAAAATGGGAGCATTGATTGTTATATTCGACAGTAGAAACGACATTTTTTTCGGTAGAAATGGAAATTTTGAAGCTTCAAACGACACTTTCTTCAATTTAAAGTAACTTGATAATTTGGACAATTGTTTGACCCGTCCTGAGCTGTAAAATATGCAGTTCTAATTTTACATGTTTAAATATGCAAACAATAACTTTGGCGACAATTTCAGTAAGCAAAGGCGGATCTTTAAATATTAGCTATAATTTTATTTTAAGTATGTATTTATTGAAAATACAAATATTTATCATTAATATAATGTAAAACTTTAGTTTCTAATTGTTGTAAACACTTTCACATTTTTCTCGTATGGAAGAAATATATTGTGAAATTGAATTTAACATTCGAGTATAAAGCAATAACATTAATTTTCCATTAGCGAATGTTGCATCTTGCGATAATATTTATCCAAACACGAAATAGTAATGCGCGCATTGATGTCCTTCAAATTGTTAATAAAATGTGCGCATTAATCATTTATATCTTACTTCGCGGGAGATTATAAATACATATATTTAAAAAAATAATTTCATTAAATAAAATGTTCGTAAAAATGCAATTTCTGCAATAAAACGCAATGAATTAATTTGTAGAAATTTTGGAGTATGAAATAAAAATAATCTTAATATTTCAATGATGTTATCTTCAAAATGGAGATACAATTCGCTAAATTTAATGTGTCTTACCTGTACTCATGTCTTGCTAAATACCGAACATATTTCTCTGGAGGCTCATCACTATCGGAATTCTGCAAACTTACGCTTCTCACAGTAGTATGACTGACTTGAGTAGCCGGCATTGTAAACTCGACATAAGCATATTCCGCTAATTGGTCGGGCATTTGGTCATATCCAGTCAAAGAAAGCCTGCACACCATGTTGTGCGTCGTGTAAGCACCTAAAAAATATTTTGTAACCTTAATTTAGCAGAATTCACACTAAAATTTTTAAAACTTTACCCTGTCCTTCCTTAGGCAGTCTTGGACATCTCCAAACTATAGCACGATGCTGATGCTCATACTTAGCTTGACCAGAAGTTACTTCTATAAGGCTTTCTTGTAGCGTATCCATAGCTCCTAATATACGTTCAATTCCTTTAACTTTTCCAGTCCTAAAATATACGTAATTATTGAATAAAAACCTCAAACGAATAATAAAAAAATCGTAGATTAAAATTTAAAAAATTACCTTCTATGTGCAGATTTCACAGAACCATATCTAAAATGCTTTTCTACTCTAAACATATATATCCAACATTCAGGAATAGGGAATCTAATCATAACGTCTTCACACGGCACTTGGCCTAACTTCCTTGATGCAAATCCGGGAACTAAAACGTCCGCCCTCAATTCCACTTTATTACCAGTGATACAAATTTGTGCTTTCAACTGTAATGGCAGCTCTCGATTTTTGGGTGGCCTCACGCGAAATCGTAACAACTCAATATAGCAAGCATCTGGAGGTTTAAACCTACAATGTATATAATGTCAAAATTTTCTTTAATGCGAGCATTATATTTGCATACTTAATTATATGAGTATCATTGTATTCGTCCTGCTGTACGCTATTATGGAATTCAACATTTTCTAATCGAATCCATTCCTCGGTTACTACAGGTATAATGTCGTGTCGACCTACAACTTCTTTTCCTTGTCTTCTCATATCATTAACACCAAGCTCAATATCGGGCATTCCAGTCAAGAAGCCCAGGAAAAATAAACGTACGCGAGCAATTTGCTTTTCAACATGACCTACAAACAAATATATTTCGTAAATCCATTTTAGAGCATTTATAATATTAAATCTTACCTTCTGCATCCTGTTCAACATGCAATTCATCAACAGCTGTGACTTGCACCTCCTCCATTTTATATTGCAATGCTCTATCTCTATGAGCCTGCAATTTAAATAGTGCTTCTTCTATAGAAACTGAAAATTGTTTTAAATCTTCAAAGTTTAAAGAGCCTAGTTTCATGAGCTGTGACACCTGAGGCGCATGCTCAACTGGTAAGCCTAGCTTTTTAAGGTCGCTTCCGAATTCTTTGCAGCCTTGATAATCTCCTTGTATCGCGTAAGCAGCGAATTGGCTCAATTTATTAGTGATGCGTTCAGCCTTTTTGACTTGACCAGGACGGACACCAGGTCGTTCTTTGTAGAAAATGTATTGCAACTTAACAGTAAATATTTTACCAAAGTTATCATATTGCTGAGCGCCAATTTCCGAAACTGAGTAGCACGGTTGGAGCGGTAGCTCTTGGAAAGGGTCTTTGTCGCTTTGTTGATTGAAGAGTTGAAGCAGGACGCAATCTTGTTGGTAGACCAATCGCACAAATATCTTTTTCCAAAATCTAGTAAAAAATTCGTTATTTATAACTTCTTATAACAAATTTTAAAGGAAATTTATTTTTGAAGAGCGAAATTACTTGAAAAGATTGTCACTCTGTTTAAATATTGCGACATTGTCAGGTCTGAATGATGAGGATGTAGTGAGTTTGTGGAGTACATCTTTTGCACGTTTGTTGTACGATCTTCGTTCTCCCCAAAAACCTCAAAAGTGGATACATGTGAAGTACATCAGCTCCATTATTCACCCCTAACAATGACGCAATGACGAAGGCTGTCGACTGTCTTCTCAAGTAGGAGGTCGTTTCTTCTCTAATAATATAAAACATATATAATTACCTTTGTCCTGTAATTTTTTTCTTATTTGGCTGCCTAAGATGCATTTCCCAACCTTCTTCTTTGAAATCGACTCTAGGAAAGTCTTCTAATGGTTGAGATGTATCTTCATCGTATAATGGGGTGGGTGGTGATTCTTGAGAATCGGTGCGTTTGATTTCGCCAGCTATAACACATTTTATGTACATTATGATTATTTGATATTAAGCGAATATTACCCAATGGTAAAGCAAAATCTTGTTTAGTAGCTGCTGGAGCTGCATGTTCGCTTTGATCAAACGGATTAATGCGTGAAGCATCAGAAAAAGCAGCTACTGTAGGTACAGGCGGAGGTGCCAAAACAGGCAAAGCACCTCCGAAACCTTCGTCGTTAGTTTTTGGCCTAAAATTATGTTAATAAAAAAGGGAAAGCCCAAAAAAAATTCCTCGCTTACCTAATTACGACCGAGAAGTCTTTTTCTTCGTCTGAATCTAATGATCCAGCTTTATTAAATCTATTGGGAGTGCTTTGTGGAACAGCTGGAGGTTCTTTCATTGCCAAAAAGGCGTCAAATCCTTCTTCATTGCCGAATCCGGCGCTATTAGGGAATGTGGTATCGGCGCCCCACGTATCAACGACATCGAGAGGATCAGAAGCGCCGAAAGCATCGAAAGCGCCGTTCTTATTTTCATCTTTGGCAGATTCGAATTTGGCTGCAAATGCGTCAAAAGCGTCAGGTTGCGATGAACCGAAGCCGCCAAATGAGCATCCGAATGAAGAAGTTTCAGTTGTAGTAATGGTACCGAACGTATCCGGAGGATTAGTTATGGCATTGTATGTTTCATTGTGGACACCAAATGTGTCGGCGTATGTATCGTTCATTGCGCCAAATGAATCCATTGTGGGTTCAGTATTGGCAATACCAAAATCTCCAGTGTTGGTGCCAAAAATATTGCTTGCATCATTAGAAGTATTCAATTCAGTCGTCATATCAGTTGTGCCAAATATATTGCTTGCGTTATCTGTAGGCATCGTTCCGAAAATATGGGTTTCCGTGTCGGTATCAGTTTTTTCATCTGTAAATATATTTTTACTGGTTTCCATTTGATAATTTTCGTTTTGCACCAAATTATCTGGTTGATAAATTCCGTTATCTATGCTGGCAAAGTCCTGCATTGGAATTGTGATCGGGTTGGTGGGGCTTGTTTCCTCGACAGCGGCGAACGGATTGAACGTGACGCTGGAAATCGATTCTTTGCTTTGACTGTCGCTCGTGTCCATTTGCATATCGTTTTGGGGGGAAAGATAATTTTCCTGCGTTTGTGGGGGAGTCGTTATTACTTCTGCGGCAGGTTCCTGTTGGATTACATCCGCATTATTTGCATTAATGACGGTATTATCGGAAGAAGGAACCGAACTTTTTCGAGAGTTGCTTTCGGAAACATTGCTGTCCGAAGCATCTGTGGCGGCGATTGCTGGCTCGATTGTGTCTGAGAGCAAATCAACAGGTGTATCTTGTTTATGAAATAAGTTCATGATATCAGCTGTTGATTTTGGAGCCGTGGATTGGACACCGAACATATCCATGATGTCGTCTTGTTGTTTTGGTGGTTGTTGAGGTATGCTTGGTGGTGGTGGTTTTGGTGGAGGAGCGACTTGTTGAGTTGGTTGAGCAAATGCGGGCGGCGGAGGTTTTGGGGGTTGCGGTCTTGGTGGACGTACTGGAGGGCCCGGTCTAGCCGGAGGAACGGTTTGTGGCGCAATTGGAGCTTGCGCTTGAAAGTCAGGTTGTTGAGGTACTGGTCTAGGTGGTGGAACGTTTTGAGGCACAATTGGAGCATGCGCTTCATAGTCCTGTTGTTGAGGTACCGGTCTAGGTGGAGGAAAGTTTTGAGGCGCAATTGGAGCATGCGCTTGATAATCGGGTTGTTGAGGTACCGGTCTAGATGGAGGAACGTTTTGAGGCACAATTGGAACATGCGCTTGAAATTCCGGTTGTACTTGTTGCATAGGGATGTCAGGTTGCGCCGCTGCTGGTGGATTTTGGTTTATATCACACGTGGTAATCATGTCACCCGACATTGGCATCAATAATTCATCCACCATCTCCGTCTGCTGATTCTGAATGAGGGTTTCAGTTTTGGCATCGCTTACATCTAATAGATCACCAAATTGAGGTTCCGGTGTCGGGCTGGGAGAATGTAAATCGCGCATAGAAACAGGACTTGGCGTTCTTGTCGGAGGTATCCGATCCAAGAGGTGCGAACTAGCAGCATCCATTTCACCCATTACGGACATTAATAGGTCCTGTGTTTCTTTAGAAGGCGGCGGGCGTGGTGGCGGTGGGCGCCTTGGCAACTCATTGCCATTACCACTATCATTGAAAGAAGCAACACTATTAGTATACTTTAGATCTAAATCGGTGGGTTTCTGCGGAATAACAGCAGGCGTCATTTCTATAAGCATATCGGTAATCTGTATTGGAGCAGGTTCTGGCTCTGCTACTATATCGAATGGGCCACCCATTGAAAAACTAAAATTGGCCTGCTGACCTTCAGATGGTTCAAATTCCATGGGATCAAACGCAAACGGATTAGTGTTCGCTTCGGGAGCCATAGTAGCGGCGCTTTCCGCCAAAAACGGGTTATCACCTCCACCACCCATAAAATCATCATCACCACCCATAAGGAATGGATTCAAATTGCCAGTATTTGGAGATGTATAATCATCATCCGTAAACAGGAAAGGATTGGCGCCTTTAACCTCCATTTTATATAAATTCTGATTCCAAGAGTTTTAATTCTGATGGTCCAGGACCAATATTATTAGCAATGCTTGTATCAAAAGGATCAAAATCCTCTTCGTTATCACCAATTTCAAAATTTACTTGATCAAACAAGGGCGTTAATGGTTTAACATTTACTGTAGCTTCTGGTTGCGCCAACAAATCAACTTTAACTGGCGCATCCGAAGTATCGCGTGGGTCAAATTCAGGATCAGTAAGATTTCTCTTTATTACAGTCGGCGTTGCTGAGTTTATTAACTCTGATTCTAATAACTTTAATTCAGTGGTGCCAGGCAATATGTTGCACGCTATTGATGTATCGAACGGATCAATATACTCATCCTCAAAGCTATCACCACCAGCAGCGGGCGTCAATACTTTAGTTTCTATATCGTTATCGACCCCTAACAAATCAATAGCTTTCTTTTCTGGAATTTTAAACTCCACAACCTTCGTAGGATCGACGGATCCTTTTATTGTCTGCACAACTTTAGCAATGGCAACTTGCGTATCATCCCGTGGATTAAAATCCGAATCAGATATACTGTGTTTCAGTTCCGGTTTGAATAACTCATCTTCAATAATCTTTAATTCGGCTTCACCAGGAGCCGTGTTACTGACAAATGACGTGTCGAAAGGATCGACATCCTGCTCTTCGAGTACTTGTTCTCGAATTAAATTTTGGCGAACGTAATACGGTGTTAAAGGTTTAGATGCTTTAAACTCGTCCTCGCTAAGAGCCAATAAATCCGGTTTATTTTCTAGCGGCAAATCAAATGATACTTTACGAGCTTGTATCGAATTTAAATTTGGCAGATCATCTGCGCGCGGATCAAATTCATCGTCGCTAAAATCCTCAGGAGCAGGATCAGGCTTTTTTATATCACCCAATAACTCCTTCTCGAGAAATTTCAATTCTGTGCATCCAGGTAATGTTACTGTGTCGACAATTGATGTGTCGAATGGGTCTGAATATTCTATGGGAATGTCTTCAAGATTTTCTTTTGGTTGAAGTGGTTGATCGCCGAGTTGCGATAAATCAGTACTGCTACCACCAAGAAGATCTCTGTGTATTGGTTTTATTGTATTTAAATCGTCTTCTATAAAAAATAATAGATAATAATTATTAACAGGTGTGTAAAGATATGTCATTATTAAAATATACCTGAAATTCTGTCAAGTGAAGATAATGATTCTCTTTGGCCGCTAGGGTTTATAAGTTGTATGCTGACTTTAGTTTGTATTAATTCTGCATACCCTTCTTCTGCCCTGGGATTAAAATCGAAATCATCATCATTATCTAGAATTTCTTTTTCAATTTGCTTTAATTCTTCTTGTCCAGGCGCTATATTTTCAGCAAATGTAGTATCAAATGGATCATCATCAAAGTTTTCTACACTTTTATCTTTTCTACAATTTAAAGACATATAAATTTTAGAAAGAAGAATAATAAGAAGTTTATTGAATAGTCATAAGGTTTTATATACTTAGGTCTATTAGATATTTAAATTTGTCATAATTTGAAAGATAAATAAATATTTATTTGATAGATTTTACAAATATAAATATACAAAATTAATCGACATATTTGGTGATTGTGCGACATTTTGAGTTAAAACATTTAGGCCGGCTGCACAACAACCCGGTAACCAGAACGGTAACGTGAATTTAAATATTTCAGCCAACGAACGACGAGTATTAATTATTAGCGCGCAGTATTATTATTGGCTTTGAACACCTTGCTCACGTTCCCGCTCTGGTTACTGGGTTGTTGTGCAGCCGGCCTTATACTTAACATAAATGAATCATATCAATAACTTACAGAAGTTATACCGACTTTTCATATGAATGATTATTTAATTATGTTTTATTAAAAATCTTAACTTACTTATCATCCCCAAAAGCATTCCAAGAATCTTTAGTAGCTTCTGGAACTAACTCGGTAGGTAAATTATTTATAACATGAACTGGCGCTTTAGATAAACTTTCAGCAGCTAGTTGCGCAAATTCATCATCCTCTTCAGCAGAATCCTGCTTTTGTATTACATCAAATTCTTCAAGGATATCTTGTACTGGATTAACTTGTTTAGTTTCCTCAAAAGATGAAGTTATTCCAACTGGAGCTAAGTTTATTTCCAAGTGTATTGGCTCACTGCTTAACGGAGCATCGTCATCCAATAAATTTGATTTATTTGCAGGCGCGAAATGCTCTGAAATTTTGATTAAAGGCATAAAATGCAATAACTGCATATTTCATGATACTAACCTTTCACGTTGGGTTCTTTATCTGCATTAGCGTTTTCATCGAAACTGCCAAGCAGTAAATCGCGCTCCTTAAAGACCTGTCTACGAGTTGATGGTCTTTTTATGGGCACACAAGTCGGTGCTTGAACGCGGCCACTAAGAATTTCAACAGCAGATCCTAGAGGTACTAGTTTTTTACCTTTCCTTTCAGCGTTCGGTCCTAATATTGCTTTTTCAGCATAAGATGTGTCGAAAGGATCGTCGTCTGGTTCTTCAGTTGGTGACTCTAAAAGAATTATTATTTATAACGTAACTAATATTATTATTGAACGAAAATATACCTGGAATGTAAGCTAACTTAACATCTCCAGCTGCAATCGCATCGATGTAAGTGGTATCAAAAATATCTTCCTCATCCTCTTCTTCGCTTTCAGATTCAGAAACTTCAACAATAGCAGCCTTGACTTTCGCAACAATCCGCTCTTCTTCTAATTTAGATTCCTCTAGTACTTTCTCTTCTTCCTTCCTATCGTCTTCCTGTTTTTTAACTTCACTAGCTGTGGGAACTCTTTTGAAAAACGATGTGCTCTTTATACGATCTAAGTCACCTATAAATTTTCATTTATTAGTAACGAACAAAGTGTGATGAATAGTAAAGACCTTGTGTTTTCTTTAATATATCATCAACGCCGGATGTGAGAGCTTTGAACTTTTTCCACTCCTCGTTTTCTCCTGAGGCCGCTTTCTCGGAAGGTTCGCCGACTTCAGCCTGCTGCTGTTGCTGGTGTTCTCTGCGGTAGGCTTCTAGTTCCTCTGGTTTGAATAGTTCGTCCTCTTTATGTTTCGATTTCTTTCCCTTTTTCTTCTTTTTCAAACCCTTGGTTATCTTGTGCATATTCTATTCTAAGTTTCATCGAGGCTTCTGAAAATAGACAACGCACATTGTCACTATATTGTATATGCAATACGGGGAGACATTAATTTGAACTGGGGTTCATGCTTGAAACGCCCCTCTAAGTGCATTCCGTAATTAACCAAGGACTAATTGCCGAGCTAATGTCCTGAAAACCGCAGCGCCATACGTGTATATGTGTGATTAAATTATCATTTGCTTTCAAAAGCAGTCTGTCTATGGAGCGAGTATATAGTTTTATAATAACTGTTATTAACGTTTTAAAAATATAAAAATAATTTTATATATAGCATAACTTACGTTACCAAAAATTTAAGCTTGTAATTGTTTTCGTATTAATGTGATTTTTAGATACATACTACTACATGCAACAATTTGTAAAGTAGAGCTCCCACAAAATAAGTTGACCGCTGTCGAATCTGAAGTCGCAATTTTGAATTCTTAAATGATCTAGGCGCACTCAATATTTATTAGCGAACTGTTATGATATAAATAAAATAATAACTTGCACAGTCTAAGATACGACAGTGACTAACTTTTGTTTGTGCTCATCTAGATCGCTAAAATTGCGATAACTATAAAGCATAATTAAGTTTAGAGCTATAAATCTAAGAAAATGCTGGTTGGTATACGTTTTAGATTTTTTTAAATATTTTTAAATAAATTATTACACATTCACATATTCACATAACACATTCTCATTGTTACCAAAAAGTTTTAATTTATCAAAAACTACTAAGTATTGGTATTTTTATAAATGTTTTTTAATTATTATACGTATTCACAACTGGGTTATTAAAATTAAAATGAGATTATCTTTTGTTTTAAAAGTTACTGCTTTAATATTAAGATAATATGAACATTGATTGAGACTTTACACATTACACACAAAATCGATGTCGTCTAAGGTCAGTAATACTCTAAAACTGATAAGCGAATGAATATGAAATAACAAAATGTTTCCATTTACGTAATTTTAATTTTCGAGTGCAGATAAGGGTAAAAATAGAAGTATGGTATTTGACTGATATCAACAACAATAATAAACACATACTTATTTTGAAAATATGAAAATATTTTTGATTAAATTCGAAAATTGATTTTTTATATAACTTTTTCATAAATAGGTAACTGTTTTACGTTATCTTGTTAATCCCATGAGAGTCTACCAACAGGTTTATTGTTATTCAGTGATCAAACTGAAATTTAATAAACGTTAGCACAATATACTTTCTTTTTCAAGGATTTGATGTTTGAAATAAAACATTTTATTTCTCAAAAAATGCTATGGTTAGCCGGGGATCGAACCTGCGACTTCGAGTATGCTATGTAACAAGACGAGGTGGCCGAGTGGTTAAGGCGTTGGACTGCTAATCCAATGGGCTCTGCCCGCGTGGGTTCGAATCCCATCCTCGTCGGATTTTTATTGCTCATAAAAAATATGAATGGCTTAAAATTATATTTAATTTATAAATTAAGGAAATATACATTATAGCAACATTTATTTACTTATTACAAAGAACTTCTAATATCTTTTTATAATTATATTAATATTACTTTAACAATTTTTGTTAATTATTTTTAAAATTTATAATTGAATTTATAATGAAATATTGTCATCCTGAATGCTGCAAATGGAAAATATATTTTCTCTACAGATTTTCATTATTCCGGGTAATATAATACATAATGCTATTATTCGACGAAAGGAAGGATAATAAAAGAGTAGAAAAGTTAACAGCACTTTAAACGCGGAATAATATATCACATGCCTGGAATATAATGAAACTGAATATTCAAAATG
This sequence comes from Sepedophilus sp. GC000190, assembly GCA_030264515.1. Lineage (NCBI taxonomy): Eukaryota > Metazoa > Arthropoda > Insecta > Coleoptera > Staphylinidae > Sepedophilus > Sepedophilus sp. GC000190. Next base: position 620 of record JARJED010033492.1, on the reverse strand, counting down.
AGCAGAAGCTACTTTTTTAATTAAAATAATGTTTAATTAACAACTAATTTTAATATAGAGTTGTAATTTTGCATAAAATATGAATCAATATACGGAATTAGATTGCATCCATAATTGATCGTATACTATCTAATGCATATTAATATTGAATATTTTGTGAAGTGAGATTCAAAAGGGGAAAGCCTATACACTACATGGCAACATGCAGAATCGGCAAATATTAAAGGGAGAAAGGATTAGGAATTCAAAACTCAACAAACGATTAAACTTGAATGTGGTGGTAGTAATTAATAGGGGACACTGATCCGGGTAAAGCATTCCTCAATCAACACATGTCAAATGAATAAATGATGAACTGAATTAGTGCATTATATATGAATTTCAATGTACATGGGGAGGATTATGAAGAAATTTACTTAACTATAAAATAATTGAGGGATTCGTAGCAAATAAACAAAATTTCAAGTTCGATATAATAACGCCATGTTCTAGAACTGCAGAAGTATCTATTGATAGAATTGGTTCGCATAAAAACAAGCTGGGTCAAGAAATAACAATTTTTGATACAGCAGAAATTGCGAAAAATTCAGGAAAAATCACAAATTGGGAGATTACATTGT
>JARJED010033448.1:0-10640 GCA_030264515.1 Sepedophilus sp. GC000190 | reverse complement strand
AACATTGCAAATTTCAAAATAAAATAAAGTGTTTTACAGTAAAATGTCATTTTTAATATATTTATCATAGTTTTGATAGATTCCTACATTTTTTTTAAAGTAACAGTAATTTTTAGGCAATGAAATGAGAAGTTTTTGACAGTAATAGCGTTTTCCACAGGAATTTATAATTTTGGCATTAAAATAATATTTTTTTTGGCAGTGAAACGACATTTTTAATACTCTCATGATAATTTTGACAGTTGAAATGAGATTTTTGAAGTAGAAATATGTTTTTTGATAACGAAAATAATTTTTCGCATTGAAATGATAATTTTTTTATAGTAAAATAATAGTAACTGATCAACAATCAATAACTCGCACCTTGAAAACAAAAGTGACATTATACAAAAAATTACATTTTACAGTAGAGCATTTTTTAGTTATTTCAGTCACAGTTAATTACAATTCTTTCAAAATATAAAGTGACACTAGCTCCATCTAACGGAAGTGGGTGGCCTTATGCGTAAAAAGAAATTTTGTATAGTGACGTTTTTGCAGTAGAACATAAATCTTAAAACGGTGAAAAGTTAACATTTTTATATAGTGTCACTTTTGTTTTCAAGGTGCGAATTATACAAATTGAAAATTAAAAAGAGTGGCACATATTTTCTTATAAAATCGCGTGTTCTAAAACCAATTCCTCATTGCGCAGGATCGTATCTGCAAAGATTTTGAAGTAATCGCACTTTTAAATAATTTATTTAATTGTAGGGATTCACTATATGCAACCCAACTTACTGTTAGTTAAGTTGCATACATTAAATCACCATACGATGAATTCATTTCAAAGTTGAAATTAAAATTTTATTTTATAAGACAATGTTATTATTACATACAATCAACATTAAATGTATTTATTGTCTACACTATATGCGAAAAATCAATGTTAATGCAAATAAAAAATGTCACAGTCTTTTATAAAAATTAGCATTTATTTTCAATATTTAATGCATCAAATTCTGCATTAAATCATGTAGCTTTATATTTTCACTGATTATTTTAAAAGTCCGAAATCACATATTAAATAAGGCGCGCCCGGCGCATCCACCAAATATTTTTCGTAAAGTACATGGGCGCTTATGGAAGAATTTTTATTATTGCACGTATTGTTATAATTTCTTTTTTTTTGTCGATATTTTTTAAAATAAAAATAATGAAATAAAACAGTTGTAATGATAAAAATAAAAAATGTTTTTTTATTGTTAATTATGAACAAAAATTTAAATTTAATAATAAATACAACAAATTGTATGATTTTTACAGTTTTTGTTGTTGAAAACAATTTGTTGTATTTATAATTAAGTTTATAATGTATTTTCACCATGTATCAGCCTCATCGATTGATTGAATATTTAAAAATTGAAATATGAGATATTTACAAGAATCATTTTTAAATTCTGACTAATGCAATTTTATGTTGCATATTTTTACATCCAATATAATTTTTGAAGACGTATTTCAGGACAAATTTAATGTTTTTGTAAAGTACATTTATTTATTGTTGAATACAAAAATGCAAATATAATCGGAAATATTAATAATGATAATAAAATAAATATTTAATAAATAAGGGCTTCGAAATAAAATTTCATTCCATTAAAGCGTTTTACTGTATGCAACCCAATGTACTTACAGTGTATTTGGGTTGCATACGTTAAAACATTATAAACTGAACTAATTTAATTTTGAACGTAAATTTTAATTTTAAAAACTAAATTTGATCATGAAAAATGAAAAAAAATGTGACAAAATGAAATGAGAAATTAATAAACTATACTTCTTGAGTTCAAAACAAACTGAGAATTTGAATATTTAATAAATGAGGGTTTCGAAATAAAATTTTATTTAATTAAAGCGTTGTACTGTAGGCATTACTTACACTGCATTAGAGTTGCATACGTTAAAACAATATAAAGTGAACTAATTTAATATTGAACGTAAATTATAAATTTAAAAAATAAATTTGATCATGATAAATTAAAAAAAAATGCGAGAAAACGAAACTAGAAATATTTAATAAATAAGGGTTTTGAAATAATAAAATTTTATTTGATTAAAGGGTTTTACTGTAGGCAACCCAATGTACTTGTAGTGTATTAGAGTTGCATATGTTAAAACATTATAGAGTGGAATAATTTAATTTTGAAAGTAAATTTTAAAAATAAAATTTGCTCATGAAAATGAAAAAAATGCGAGAAAACGAAACTAGAAATATTTAATAAATAAGGATTTCGAAATAACATTTTATTTGATTAAAGCGTTTTACTGTAGGCAACCCAATGTGCTTACAGTGTATTAGAGTTGCATACGTTAAAACACTATAGAATGAAATAATTTAATTTTGAAAGTAAATTTCAAAGCATTTCAAATAATTTTTAATGAGTTTATAAAATTTTAAAAGAATTTTGTAAAAAATCAAGACATTCAATGAATTTTATGGTAATTTCAAAGAATTTCAAGGAGTTACTATTAAAGTTTTTATGAACATTTCAAAGAATTTTGTGGATATTTCAAAGAAAATCAAAAGATATTTCAAAGAAAATAAAAAGAAAAGAAAATCAATGAATTTCATGGAAACGTTTAGAGGATTCCAAGGAATTTATAAAGATTTAATAAAGATTTCAAACATTTTTATAAAGAATTCAAAGAAAACAAATAACAAATAAGCACACTTAATGAATTTCAAAGATATGTATTAACGAAAACTACAAAGAAAAACTAAAAAATCAAAGACACTGAACAAATTTCATAGAAATCTCAAATAATTGCAAAGATTTTTTAACGATATTAAAAGAATGTTTGCAAAAAAAAAACAAAGACATTCAAATAAATAAAATATTAAACAAATTCAAAGGATTTGTAAAGTTTTTATTAGTATTTTGAAGAAATTTACGATATTTCGAAAAAAAAAATAGAAGTGAATTTTATCAAAATATTGAGAAGATTTCAAGGAATTTATACAGATTTTATAAAAATTTCAAAGATTTTTATGAAAATAAAAAAAAAATCAAAAACACTTTGAGGAAAATTGTAAGGACATTTCAAAGAACTTGACGAAAATTTCAAAGAAAATCTAAAAAAAATTAAAACAATCAATAAATTTCATGGAAATTGCAAAGAATTTTACAAAAACTTCCAAGAAAATTAAAAAATAATTAGAGACACTCAATTAATTTCAAGAATTTTTTACGGTTTTATTAAATTTTTAAAGAATTTTGTAAAAAATTCAAAGACCAAAAATTAAAAGACGCCATGAATTTTATGTTAATTTCAAAGAATTTCAAGGAGTTTCTTAAGTTTTTATAAAAAAATTAAAAAAAATTTGTGGACATTTCAAACAGAATAAAAAAAGCAAAGACAGTCAATGAATTCCATGGAAATGTTTCGAGGATTCCAAGGAATTTATACAAATTTTATAAATATAATGGAAATTTCAAAGAAAGCAAAAAAAATCAAAGACACTCAATGAATTTCGTGGAAATTTCAAAGAATTTTATGGAATATTTAATTAATTTTATAATACATTTCAAAGAAAATCTAAAAAATCAAAGACACTTAATAAATGTTATGAACATTTCAAAGAACTTTACGAGAATTTAAAAGAAAATCTAATTAATTTAATTAAGTCAAAATCTCAAAGAATTTCAAGGACTATTTTTATTAAATTTTCAAAGTAAAAAAATCGAAGATACGCAAACAATTTTACGGTAATTTCAAAGAATTTTAAGGAGATTCTAAGTGTTTATGAAAAATTTTAAGATATTTCAAAGAAAATAAAAAATAAAGACAGTCAATGAATTTCATGAAATGTTTAGAGGATTCTTAGGAATGTATAAAGATTNTGAAAATTTCAAAGAAAATCTAAAAAATCAAAGACACTCAATGAATTTCACGACAATCGCAAAGAATTTCAAGTAATTTCTAATGATATAATGAAATTTTCAAAGAATTGCATGTATTTGGCAATGTATAACCTATAAATCATGTTGTAGTAACCTGAAACGTCAATGTCATGCATAAGAGCAATGCTTTAAACGTCAATTTTGCTAACCTACCTGCGCCAATAGTAGACACTTGCTGTAACCTCAATTCAAATTTGAAATGCTCGCGAAAGCAATAACGAAAATCCCTAAATTGGAAGCAATATTTACACATAATAAATATAGAAAAAATACAATTTTAGAGTTTACATTTTTATAGCAATTACGATGAATTTTTTTTTTAATATTTCATTTCATTTGAAATTTTTGCAAAATTCAACCAAAAAATCTTTAATAAATATTATATAATTCCAAAAACTTTCTTTTTCTATAAAAAAACCTTTATTCAAAATTTCACAAAAAATAAAAAAATTAAACAGTTTTTTTTTTGTGAAATATTACATTTTCTTCGAATAATTTATTTTAAAAATTTCAACAAAAATGTTTAAAAAAAAACATCATTTTTTGACAGCTTAGTTGGTAAAAGTAGTGGCGCGCAGAGCCGAAGTCGAGGGTTCGAATCCCTCTCGAGTAATTAATTTTTAATTCATAATAAATTCATTTCTATCTGTAGTATCTATATTAGTTTATTTACATTGAATTATTGTTTTAGATGGACGTTTTGCTGCCGATTATAGATCAAACTTTCTCTACAAAATCACCAGTCTACAATTTTTCGTAAACCTATAAGCCCTTCTGGGGCGATGACTCACCACCAGCCGCCGCCACCACCACAGCGACGTCGGGCACTTTCAAGGGGTTGCCTCGAAGGGATATTTTTCCGGGGGGATGGACCCATCGGCGCGCATTTTCTGCGTGCTCATGTTTGTGTGTGTGTATGTGCATCACCCGGAGTCGCCCGGAAATCGGAAAATCCTTATGAAAATCATCGGATCGGGAAAACCACCACGTGCGAGCGTAAAATCGCCGTTCCGGAATTAATTGCGTGGCCCTTCAGATTGAATTGACGCCAGTATTCGAAGATTTGTCCGGGAAATTGCCCCTTTTAATACCGAAATTGGTTCCCCATTACGACGTGATGTTTGTACGGAATTGATTAGTCGTCGGTGGTTGTGATTTTATTATTGCCTGCGACGTTTCTATCGTCCCGATATTGCCAATTTGTCACGTTTGTTTAATTAAATGTTGTTTTCTTAAAGACGACGAATCAATTGTATTTCAGTTTATTTTCTTTTCCTAGTTTTTATTATCTGCTTTATTTGAAGATATAAAAATTTAGTACTGATATGCTTATTAAAAATATTTAAATCACGAATTTGCAAATGTTTTTGAAAATAAAAAAGTAACGAAAATTTTAAACATTTTTTACTTTTTTTAAATTAAATTTACCAGCTTTTTCAAAATCGGACGATTTAAAAGAAATTGCACTATACAATCAAAAGTGGTTCCCAAATTTCAAAGACCTATAAAATTATTGTAAGAATTGATATACAGAGCTACGGTAAATTTTAAAATATTAACAATCTCAAGTTTAAAGAAAAAATTCAAAGATGTTCATTATGAACTCCTTTGGTCGTATAGTAGGTGTATATTTCTTTGATATTTTCAAATAATTCTTAAAAGTCATGAAACTACAAAAAAATCGTTTTATAGAAGGTATGGGTTGAAAATCGCAGGAACATATTTTAAATTTTTTTTTTTTAATAATTGAAAAACGCTGAAAATTCTCCAAAATTTTATTAACTTCAAAGCAATTTTTTGAAAACATACTTATTTTTAGTAAATGAAAACAAGAGATTAAAAATAAAAAAATATTTCTAAAAAAAAAATCTAATTTTGTTTGGAAACATTTTTTCGTAACTTTTAAAAATGGTAGGAAATTGTTTTTTAGTTTTTCATGTCTCAAAATTCTTGAAAATTTTATTATTTTATTTTACAACGGTTTCTCAAAACTGCAGTAAATTCTTGAAAATTGTAAGAAATATTGCATTTGTTTTTCAGAAATTTCTTAGAAATTTTTAAAATTCTTGACAATGAATATTTTTGAAATTTATCATTAAATTCTTAAAAAATATGTTATATTTTTGAAAAAAAAGTTTTTTAAAACATGAGATTCATTAAAAAAATATTTCTTAAAAAAATCAAATTTTAATTGTGAAAATAATATAAAATTGTTTTCTATAGTTTTTCAAAATTTCTCAAAATTCTTGAAAATTTTATTCTTTTATTTTACAACGGTTTCTCAAAATTGCAGAAAATTCTTGAAAATTGTAAGATATATTACATTTGTTTTTCGGATTTTATATATATATTTATTATATTCTTGAAATTTATTATTGAATTCTTCAAAAATATATGAAATTTTTGAAAAAAATAAATGTTTTTTTGAATCGCAGGAAATTGTTTAAGTTTTTGTTATTTATTCTTTCTGATCGTAATATTATAATATGTTATAATATTGGCAGCACTTACGATTTTAATAGTTACTTTAGTTGTTTACAGTTGGCATTTTATAACCTATATATGACAGTAATATAACCTAACACGTCAAAACTTGCAATTAACCGTCAAATTTAATAACCTCGTGGCATCAAATATTAACACATCACATAACCTGGAATTGAAATCAATTATGCCAACACAAATAATTTAGCCGGGTTTACACAAGGATAATTAACATCAATTGAAATTGTATTATTCAAAGGATATTGCATAAAAATCAACAAAATTTAACAAAATGCAAGGAAATTTTGCAAAAACGGAAATAATTTTAATAAAAATGCAATGAATTTTATATGTAAAAAAAAAACGTTGAATATAATGATAAACACCCGCTATATCACGAGGGTTGCGCATGGCACTTAGTGGGGCGTGACTCAGCAGCCTCAACATGAGACCGCCCTGCGATCCGCCTAGCATGTATAGGTTGTGGACACCCAGGGGTTGTGAGGAGATGTTCAAAATGCAATTCACAAATTCAAGAAAGTGTCATGATGACAGTATACACGGTTCAAATCCAGACTACCCCAAAAATTCCGACATTAGTGTTTGCAATAGGGAGTCACCTTGAGACCGCATACGTTGATAAAGGTGCTCAAATGATCATAGCCTCGTTGTAGCTATACAAATATATAAAAGAAAAGAGAGGGTATAGGCCTCTGCATAACAGCCCGGTAACGAGATGCAGAACGGGAACGTAAACATAAGTACATGATTTCATATGCAGACATGCACAGCAGGTATCCTGTAACGGGAACGTAAACCTCCCGGGAAAGGGAACGTGAAGGTTGAATGTTGGCCAAGCTTCCCGTTCCCGTTAGATTTACGTTCCCGTTACCGGAAACCTGTTGTGCATATCTGCGTATGAAACCAAGTACTCATGTTTACGTTCCCATTCTGGTTCTCGTTATTGGGCCGTTGTGCAGCGGCCTTATGTCTTTAACATACACAAGGTGGAGATCACGCTAGCAAATGGACGAACCCGACTGCAAACTGTGCTGATAACCACAGTAAAGGCCGCCATCAAAGGACGAAAATTCTCTCTAACGTTGACGGTCCTCTCAGATAGTCAGGAACCCCCAAACTTTGTTAGGAATAGAATTCCTGACTTATGCTGGCATAGTTTTAGATATGGCCCAACACACTTGGTCATTTTTCAACAATCCGTACTATCAATACGATTGGCTATTGGAAGACGCCAGGGAAAATCCGGATTTCCGCCCAGAGAAGGTGCCAGTGATGCTGTCCCCAATAAAAACGTCTTCAAGACAACCAGCCTCGCAGGACACGTATGACCTGACGTTTATCGACGCCATTTTTGCGGAATACCTCATGTTAGACAGGCACTATAGCAATATTCTACTGGATTGGAACTTGTTCCCGGATAGAGCTCAGACCAACCGAACCGGAAAACAATCCAGAACCTTCTGCGACACGACGCCGCATCATGACCCTGCAGTACGGTTTAGGTGAAGAAGAAGAAGAAGAAGAAGAAGAAGAAGAAGAAGAGAAGCTTCTTTCCCCAGAACAAGCTATGAATTTGAATAAATTAATCCATGTATGTTGATATTTCCTTGGAAACTGGGGCCCCCACGGACCAGATCTTTCATACTATCCAAACAGGCAACCACCTTCCCTTAACATCAGCACCATACCATTTGTCACTTGCTAAACGCAGAGAACTCAGTAATCAACTAGCTGACATGACAGCTAAAGGTGTGATCACTTAGAGTCAGTCGCCCTGGTACGCTCCGGTGCAATGGTTCCTAAAAAAGATGGAGGCACGCGCCTGTGCGTAGATTTTCGGCGTTTAAACGCAATCACACCAACGGACTCTTATCCGCTGCCCAGAATTGACGATTTATTGCACTCAACGCGTACTCCAAACTGGATAAGCACTATAGATCTAAGATCTGGGTACTGAAAAATATCAGCCGAGGATCAGGTTAAGACGGCATTTATCACTCCTTTGGGCACCTACGAATTTACCAGAATGCCCTTTGGTCTGAAAAATGCACCAGAAACTTTCCAGAGGTTAATGGATCGATTCAGAGTGTCCTTACCGGCCATTCATCTAATGGTATATCTGTGGGGATCACGGTCAGACATCCGTCCGGGATCACCACACCTTACACCCACGTGCCCGGGTAACTAAGGAAACCTTTTGTGTTGATATAATAAACGGATCCGTCAGTCAGAAAAAATATAATTAATACGTCAATTTATTGTAACGCGCGCGCGCTTCTAAATCAATATAAAGTATGAATAAAATATCTGTGTTATTGATTTATTTTTGATGATGGTAGTCCGGGCCAAGACAGGACAGCCATACTGGTGACCCCAACAGAAGAAAACGCGCTCACGTTTCCCGGCACTTCCCGCCCCCAGTCATTCTTCTCCAAGTTACTCTACGGCACCACCACTATGGACACCCCCAGAGCCTGGAACAATCTCCCTCTCTAGCATGTACCGGCCGAACCAGATGCAGCCGTGTCGTCGTCATCGATGCCGCTCCTTTCTGGCAGCGACGACCTCCATCTGAGGTTGCAGCCGGTCACGCTCCAAATATATTTTCCGCCTTTTTAAAGGGGGAAGTTGTGTGGAGATCACGGTTGGGCATCCGTTCGGGATTACCACACCATCCACGTGCCCGAGTAACTAAGGAAAACTTTTGTGTTGATATAATAAACACATCAGTTAGTCAGAAAAAATATAATTAATATGTCCATTTTTTGTAACTCGCGCGCGCTTCGGAATCAAAATAAAGGGTGAATAAATTATCTGTGTCGTTATTTATTTCTTTTTGATGATGGCAGTCCCGACCTCCAAGTCAGGGCAATCACATATCTAGATAACATCATTGTATTATCACCTACTTTTGAAGAACACCTAACCGACCTTGACCAGTCCTAGGAAAATTAGCCCGATACTAGTTGAAAGCAAACCAAGGCAAAACCCATTTTTGCCGACAACAAGTAAAATACCTGGATCATTTAATTACACCCAAAGGGATTGAAATGGACTCTGACAAGACGGCAGCAATTCTAAACATGCCAACACCAAACAATGTGAAACATGTTATGTATTTTTTAGACATGTTCAGGCTTCAGACGATTCATACGTAATTTCGCTGCACAACAGCCCGGTAACGAGAACCAGAACGGGAACGTAAACATAAGTACATGATTTCATATGCAGATAAGCACAACAGGTTTCCTATAATAGGAACGTAAACTTCCAGGGAACGGGAACGGAAAGCTCGGCCAACATTCAAACTTCACGTTCCCATTCACGGAAGGTTTACGTTCCCGTTACCGGAAACCTGTTGTGCATGTCAGCATATGAAATCATGTACTTATGTTTATGTTCCCGTTCAGGTTCTCGTTGCCAGGCTGTTGTGCAGCGGGCTTTACTTGAAAGAAGATCGCCCTTGGTTGGGGAGAATCTCAAGAGAAAGCATTTAATACATTAAAACAAGCATTAGCCAATGCCCCAGTTCTACGTCAGGTAGACGAAACAAAATCATATTTGCTACGAACCGATGCTAGCAATCAAGCGTTGGATGCAGTCCTACTACGGGGGAGTCCCCAGAGGTCGAACATACAGTGGAATATGCCAGCAGCTTGTTGACAGCAGCGGAACAAAACTACACAACCACAGAACGAGAAGCTTTAGCCGTGGTCTGGGTCCTGGCTAAATTCCGTGGCTATGTGTTATTCACTCACCCTCGAGACCGCTCATCAAGCCTTAAAATGGCTGCTATCACTGAAAATCCCTGCAGGACGATTAGCATGATGGCCATTGCAAATACATCCATTCAACCTTACCATAAAATATATACCATGTCGAAGCAATATGTTGGCCAATGCTCTGTCACGACCACGCTGCAACATCGAAACTGAATGAATGAGTGCCGAATATGTATAGTCACAGTTGATTTGCCCACCCTAGGAGAAAAATACATCCGCGAAGAGCAGCTTAAAGTCTTCTTCTTAATGTGCCCATCCGTTATCGGATTTTGTCGATCATCATGGCGATCAAAACTTTGCTTACTGCGGCCCGAAATAGACCGGTTGTCGTTGTGTCAAACCAAGTTCTTAGGTTTTTAAGCCAGGAGATCCGTCTCCTTCCTGCACCTCTTCTTCCAACCACTTTGCC
>JARJED010033160.1:0-19917 GCA_030264515.1 Sepedophilus sp. GC000190 | reverse complement strand
ATTGATTCATTTATTTCCTTATTAGCTTTCTTAGCTATTTGTTATACACAATAGGAGATAAGATAAAATAGCTTAAAGATGAGAATTCAGAAAATATAAAGTATTTAAAAAACTATTCGCATGCTTCTTCTCATTCTGTGCATCTTTCCTAAACTCAAATGCATGAGTAGAATGGGGAAATGTATCATTTTTTTATTCCTCTATATCATTGTTTTCATCGCTTTCCTCATCATCATCTCCACCATTCCCTACCCATCTTCCTCTCCATTATGCTACCCCATCCTCCATCCTCTCGGCATCATCCGCTCCATCATCCTCTCCCCATCATCCACCCCTATCATTCGCTATGATATTCCCCAATGATCCTCCTCAATGGTTCTCCTCATAGTCTTCACCTATAATCCTCCTCATCATCCTCTCCCTATAATCCCCCCCACTAATCCTTTCCCCACTCATCCTATCCCGATCATACCCTGGCCATCATCATCTCCACATTATCATATCCGGCTTATCCTTTTCCATTCATCATCCTCTCCCTATCATACTCGCTGTCATCCTCGCCCTATCATTATCCCCTAATGTCCTCCCATATTATCATTAACCATCATCCTCTCCCTACTGTCCTCTCCTCATTGTCCTATTCCAATCATTCTCCCGCATGACCTTCCCCTATCATCCTCCCCATTGTCCTCCCCCATATTCCTCTATCCATCATCATATACCCATCATCCTCCCCCATCATCCTCCCCATCATTCTCCCACATCATCCTTACCCTTTCACCTCCGCATCATCACCCCCTATTAATCCTTACCCATAATCCTCACCATCGTCATCACCATTACATCATCTTCACTCACCCTTTTCATTGTCATTACCCCCTATTGTACTTCCCCAACCATTAAATTCTTCTTTGTATTTCATTTCTAACCCAATTTGCAAATGTAACGATTTTTTTTAAATTTCAGCTCGTAAGAAGAAAGCGGCGCCGCCCCCGCCCAAAGCCCTTCAAACCTCCACCGAATCCGTAACCAACTTAGACAAAGCTAGTCCTGTAGTTGCTAGTCCAGTAGAGAAACAAGGTAAGTTCATCGACTATCATTCGCAGCATGCTTCTAGCAGTAACCAGAACGAACTGGGATCTTACTCTTACGGCGACAATTACAACTCTTTACCGCCGCAACGAATGATGCGTCGCTTTCACAACAGCATGACCAGAAAATGGTCAAAAAAATTCGAAAATACTTTAGAGCGGGAACGCATGGCACCGAGCATGATCTCTTCCAGGTCATGCCCGAATCGCCTCAACAAATTCAAAGACAGCATCTTCAAAAAACCCAAACCCATTAACCCAAACTTCGTTTTGCCCGATGACACCGATGTTCCTTCTCCGACCAATTCTTACCATTCCTTTAAAGATGCAGAAATGCATTCTCCTTGCGTAGATGATTTTCCAGATGCAATTAATGACGTAGATCTTGAGCTATCGCTAGCACCAATAGCCCAATTCCCGGAAATTGTCGAAACGAATAAAAATCGATTCGGGTTATTTAAAAAATCGAAGAAGCGCAATTGCAATTCAGAATCTAGCCTCCTAGATGATGGTAAGAAACAGAGGAAGCACGACCTAAATTCTGCAGATAATCTACAGAACGACAACAATGAATCAAATAAGCTATATTCAAATGATTCTGATAATTCAGCATATGAAGTTAAGAAACAAACTGACATTGATAATCAACAATATGCGATTTATAAAGAACAAAAAATAAAATTCCATAGAAGACGTTGCAGTGAAGTTAATGTCAGTGCAGATGATCTATCAATAATGTCCAAATGCAAGACTGTGCAAGATCTATCCATCAAAGAAGCTGAAGGTGATGCGTCGCTCTTTGGTAGATTCAGGAAATCGAAATCGTCGCCCAAAATAAAGCAGGAAAGTCCTAACGATCATACGTTCTTCAGGCGATTTCAATCTCGCGCTTCTTTGAGGAGCAAAGAATCCGTTGAAAGTTTAGAAAGCGCTAAAAGCAATAAATCGAAGAGAGGCTCACGCGTTGGATCAATAGTTTCGGTAAGGAGCAATCAAAGTGATGTTAAGCAAGATAATGACTTCAAAAGCAATAGACCAAAGAGAAGCTCACACTTTGGTTCAATAGTTTCTTTAAAAAGCAATCAAAGCAATTCTCTGCAAGATAATGAAGACTCTGGAAGCAACAAAAAGAAAAGAAACTCACGTTTTGGATCTATAGTTTCTTTGAAGAGTAACCAAAGCTTTACTGACACAAAGAAAGATGCTGCATCTAGTATAAATAAAGATGTTGATTCTAATGCAAAGAATGATACTAACAATGCCGTTTCAATCAATAACGAACTGGAAAAAGAATCGTTCTTTTATTTCAAAAGAAGCAAAGCTTCAAAGAAGAAAATGCAAAAGGAAGCCAGGAAGCAATGTGAGCATATAATTCAAGAAATCTTGAAAGAGAGGAGCTTGAAGGATGCATATGAAGACATCGATGCTGATGATGACATTGGCGCTTCTAGTAGCAACAATAACATGAAATCTAGCTTCAATTCTGTTAATTATGAAGGCGATATATCATTAGCAGATAATGGTATGGATAATTCTAGGAAGCATTGTTTAAATTCTGAGCCTTCAATCAATCAAGCAATGAATGAAGAGGAAGTTATGTCAGAAAATAGTAAGCATGATGTGAAAGGTCAGGACTTAAAATCTAAGACATCAATTAATATAGATGACAATCTGCAAGAAAATGTCTATAATAGTCTTGATATAAAAAATCAGAACCCAAATTCCTTTTCAGACGATATTATCACAAGTGCTGATTCATACAAGCAAGAGGAATCATCGTTCCTCAAACGGCGTAGGTCAAGAAGTAAATCGCCTCTGAAAAATAAAGAAATTGATTCCGATTTCAATTCAAAAAGCGAAACCTTTAGAAGAAAGACAGAATCCAGATCTTCTTTAAGAAGTAAGGCATCTGCAAAATCAGTACATAATATATTGAAGTACGAGGACGATTTTTATCAATTAAAATCTAATCGCAATGATGATGATTTGCAAGAGAGTAAACAACAAACTGATGAAGCGCATGAGAATAAACAACAAAGCAAGGATGAAAGTAAATCCAACAAAAACAATTCGTTCTTAAAACGGTTCGGATCTAGAAACTCGATGAGAAACAAAGAGTCGCTGAATGGTAAAAACAATAAAGACAGTTTGAATCAAAATGAAGATTGTATTGAATCAAAGCAGATCATTTACAAAACTGAAGATAGTATAAAAATTAGTGATAAATGTGCAACACATAATGCACAAATTAAAGAAAATTTGATGATGGAAGTTGCTTCTTCAAATAAATTCCATGAAGATATTAACAGCAAAAAGAATGAAGATTTTGTACAAATTATGGAAAATGTTAAGTTTCAACCTACTTCCTCTTCTTCAGATAAACAAACTGAAAATAGTAACAGCAATATAAAATCATTTCTTAGATCTTCCTTGCGTCGCAAGCAAAAATCTTGCACCGATCTAGAATCAGCTTCCAAGCAGCAAGACGTGAAAACTGCTTCTTCAAAAAGCGCTTGGTTCGTAAATGAAGATCATACGCAGTTAGAAAACATTGATCCGAAACAACCGTTGAAGAAGGAAATGAATTTGAAATATTCGATCAACCGTAAACAATCAATGAATAGGGAAGAAGATAAAACGAAGAAAAACAGTAAATTCGGATTACCATCGCCGTTCAGCAAGAAGAAAATTGAAGCTAAAAATGATGACAATAATAAATTCGTTATTAATTTGAGCGGTGAAGCGATTGAAGCTGCGAATGCTGGATTCAAGCGGTCGTCTATCACGATATTATCGTTGGGCGAGGATGAAGAGATCAGTCTACCAATTCCAGAAGAACGTAAAATAAAGAAGGTTAGGAGTTTTAAAAAATTATTCTCTTCAAAGTCGGCAAGAGATAATAAAGAGCAACAGCAGAATGGGTCGCCGACTGAATCAGTGAAATCGTTAATTTTTGAATCTGCAGGTGAAATTGGCAATAATTTAATGAATAAAAATTATGAATCTGTTGAAGAAATTAATTATTCAAGACAAACTAATAGAAATAAAATAGATAAAATTACGAATTATAAACCAGAAATGAATGCAACCACTTTGTCGACTGGAATGCAAGCAAATAGTGCTATAGGTGAATCAATGAAGATAAGCTTTGAAGAATCACGACATAATCATTTAAAGTATATTAGCAACGAAGGAGTGCATCATTCATTACAAATAAATAATAACGAATTTAATGCATCAGAAAAAACTGGTGAAGATATTATATCATTGAAACCAACCAATAAAGGCGCCGAAGAAACTAAATTAACACGCAACTCATTGAAGAATCCGTGGAGACATCAAGATTTTAAAAGAAAAGCAAGCGTGGATACAATTCCAAAACGCAATGCAGCAACATTAGACGCAAATAGAAGAAAGTCGGTTCCAGCTGTAAAGAATAAGTGGCGTTGCAAGGATTTTAAGCGACCACAAAGCTTCAAGAATGCAGAGTCTGAGCTATTAGAAGATCATGCTAGAATCGAGCTAGCTGTAGGTGCTGGGGTTTTAAATGGCGATTTTAATGTAGTCCGCCATGCGCCAGAGGAAAGTTTGAGTAATATTAATGCATTAAACTATAATTTGCAGAATAAAGCAGTTACAACAAACTTAAATGATATAAAAAGATGCAATAGCAAAATAAGTGGTGTAAATCAAAATGCCGGTAACCCACAATGTGTGAATCAAATGTTTGAAGCATCAAAAATGGCAAAGAATGATGCAGAATCATTTGAAGCTTCAAAACAAACATCAAAGAAAGCAAAAATTAAACTTGAAACTCCAAAACAAAATTTTAAGAATGCACACTTATGCGAAGCATCAAATACAACTTCAAAGAATGCAGAATTATTAAAATCTACAAAACATTATTTGCAGAAAGCAGAACTATATGAAGCTTCACCAGAAATATTAAAGAATACCGATCAATTTGAATCTTCTAAACCAATTTTAAAGAATGTGAAACTATTTGAAGCTAAAACAGAACTAACTACAATTGATTCAAAGCAACTATTCAAACAACAAGATTCCAACAAATTTAAACAAAATAATGAAGAATCAATTGAGTCTAGGAATAATTCAAAGAAACAATTCAAAAACTCATCCCAATCTCTGGACAATAAAGCAAATTTCAAATTTAAAAACTCATTTTTTAAAAGATTCTCAAAGTCTTCTTCAAAATCTACAGAAAGCTCCATAGAAAGCATTGAATTTGATGATGATTTGGTGTACGAATTCACACATATTCCGGGCAACATGGAAACTGAAGAAAGCGGAAAGAAAAACAAAATACCAAAATCAACATTTAACCGAAAAAGATGTAATAAAGAAATTGAAAATTTAAATAAATGTACCACTGAATCTTCAACATTTGAAGAAAATAGTAACAATGATAAAACACAAACAAAATCTAGCGGAAAACATATTTCTTCAGTGAATCGAAGCATAGAAGAGCCCACTGCTTCAGCAACAGAGGTGACAAAAAATAGCAATAAACTTTACATTAAAAACTCAAAAAAGAAGGCACCTCAATCAGGCATCGGCGCATCTAATTCAACAGATTCAAATGCAAAAGTTGCAGCAAGCGATATTCAATCTGCTTCAAAATTTACTGAATATTGTGTCAGTACAAATAATGTAGCTATCACGAATAGAAATCGTAAAAAGAAAGAAGCGCCAGATATGAAAAATCGGTGCTCAGAACTAAATAAAATTACTACTTCAAGTTCTTCAACTGAAGATGAAGATAAATATAAACCCAGCATAGTCAACATACAGAAAAAGAGCTTGGAAACTTCACTACGATCATCAATAGACTTGGGAGTTACCCATACAGACTTATTCCACTTTCTAGAAATGGAAGCTATGGCCCTAGATCTACACACTTTGAAGCTCAAAGAAAATCTGCCATACATAGAAGATGGTGTGCCGATTCAAGCTGACACTGCTAGGATGTTGGCAGACGAAGAAAACTTTTCATTGCACGAAGAAAGTGCTGAGCATAAGAAAGAATGCAACGGAGCAAAAAAGAAACATACAAAAAGAAATGTAAAATCTGCAAAGCATTTAAAAGCAGAAGAACTAACGTTGGAAGCTAGTGAAACAAATTTTGAAGCAATAAAATCTGTAGCAAATTTTGAAGAAACAAATTCAGTTGATAAGTTCGAGGCAATAAAATCTGTTACAAATTTTGAAACAAGCAATTCAATTAAAAATAAATCTGTAACGAATATTAAAGAAAAAGGAACAAACAATTTTGAAGCTGGAGCTAATTCTAATACAATGAATGAAATAGTAAAATCAGTAAGAAAATTTGAAGCAATGAATCTACAAACGAAAGATTCTGTTGATAAGATTGAGGTAGCAAAATGTGAAACTGATAAATTTATTAGAAACGAATCTACGACAAATTTCGAAGCAAAAGAAACAAGTGAAGTTGATCCAAATTTAGAATCGATAAACTATGAAGCAAATAACACAGGCAATCTAAAAACTCATGCTAATTTTAAAATTAAAAATGTTGGAGCAAATTCTGAAGTAGTAAATTCTGAGCTTGTAGGTGATAATGTAAAAACAAATAATAAATTTGAAGACAATATACCAAGATTAACGGACAACACAAAAACTTATGGATTAGTTACTGAATCCAATGATGATATTTACAGTTTTGAAGAAAGAAGACTTATTTTTTATTCTAAACTTCAAAACTTTACGAATGCTGCGAATAAATTGAACTTTCAAGTTCTTGAAAACAATCCCAAAACCAGCTTGCAATCTCCAACGAATAGTGAAGCTGGCATAAATGTTTTTGAAGATAGGGAGATAATTTTCGATTCTAAGCTTCAAACGGGCATGGTTCCGAAAAATGTAGCATCAAAATTGCAATATTATGAAGATAAATATAATAAATTAGCACCCATACCATCTAATGATGCAATATCAAATAATATTAATAATTCCGGTAATACAAAGTTCGGTTCTAAGATTCAAAATGTCAAACCAGCAGCTACAATCTTGCAGCCTCCACAACTGATACATACATCAAACAATGAAGTTGGAGTTGATATTTTAACAAATAAAAAGCTTCAACAAAGCATATCTCTAAAACAAGATATTGAAGATAATTCCATAGAATCTAATCCGCAGACTAATCAAACTTCAACAGTAACAGAAACTAATTTATCAACTATAGCTAAAAATGCAAACCTCCTAGGGCACCCGGTTTTGGTTAGAAGAACAATTAATGTGCCGAGGGCGTTGAAAAAACAACCACACATACAGATGAAGCTTGAGCAGCTGGAAAATTCATCGCTAAAACGAAACGACAGTATCGAGCCGATTCGGAGGAAAAGCTTGAAGGAGTTATCAGGAATTAAAGGTAAGCTTCAAGCATTTGAAGCGCAGATTGATATTGATGGTGCACTTAGATTGCAAATTAAAACAAACAAGAAGGATTCGGATATAAGTATGCGTTCCAATAGTAGCGATTTAAAAGAAAATGATTTAAAAGAACATTCTGATTCAAATAAAAATGTAGAAGCAGCTAAGTGTGATTTGAATAATGCAAGCCGTGAATCAGAATTTCAGCTCATTGAAGCAACAACAAAGTACACCTCGAGCCAAGAGCAGGTTGATGCACGTGAGTTGAAGGTGAATGTAGCAACAAAAATTGCAACAGAAACTGAAGAATTGCAAACGCAGAATGCTGAAGGATTAAATGTTTCTGATGATTCAATTTTGCTTCAAAGCTTAAAATCAAGCCAAAACACAATGCGACAAAATACAAATCAAACAATAAAAGACTATAAAACACAAGCTTCAAATAATGAATGTGGAAATACAACGATAAATTCTTCAATTCAACTTCAAAGCTTAGAATCTACCCATAATTTAAACATAGACAATACAATTAATCTTGAAGGAAATGAATCAATGCATCAAAGCGGTGAAGCTGCATTTAATACTACAACAAACGAAAATAGAATTCCTGTTATCAAAATTAATTCAGAAATATATGAATCGCAATTACAGCTTCATGATTCAAGCGTTGAATCAAACGATAAACTTGATTCAGAAACGAAAGAATTACAATTGCAGCTTGATTCAAACATTGAACCAAACGACCAATTTACTCATGAAATTACAAATCAAATACCCACTCTAGTTTTTACGCAAACAACTGATGAAATCTTCATCCCCGCTGCTTCAAATGCACTGGAAGAAGCGACTATTAACTCTACAAAGAATGAAGATCAAATTTCTATAAGCGAATCTGATTACGTTGAAGCTTCAAGTCCTTCTAAGCGCAAAATTGCGATGACCAGGAATTTTCCCAATAGGAAATTCACGAAAAACCAAAACATTAATTGGAGCAGCCCTCAGCATCATAAGTCCCGCTTGGAACAAATCAAAGACACATTGTTGAATCAAAGAAGTAGAGCGCAATCCAATCCCGATATTAGCGATCCTAACCTAGCTTTCATAGAACGATTAGATAAAAATGCTGATAAGAAACGTTTACCAGTATTCTTGTAAATGAATTTGTTGTAACAAGTTCATTTTTAAATATAATTAATAGTATCGTGTAGTATTCCACGTTAACCAGGACCCGATTAATGTAGTGCTTTGAAATTGAAATTTGTTAAATTGGTTAAAGCAAAAAAAAAGTTGTTAATTTCTTTTTGGTCATTGACAATAGCGATTTTAAGTTCCAATTCAAAAAAATTATCGAGCAAAATGTAATTGAAATGGAATCCTTTTTGACCCTGATAAGGTTTACTTCAAATACTACCAGTAATTTGTTATTCAAAATCAACATTATTCATGAAAATTAAAAAATAATATAGGTAATTGTTCGTTTAATCTAATATAGTGATTGAAAGAATTTTGATCCTGATGATGGCATTCTCCATAAATTAATGAAACTATTTAGAAATTAAATAACATTTTGATAAATTGTGAAGTACAGTACATATTAGAGAAGACAGTTTAGAAACGCTGACTGTTATTCTAAGTAGATGTACTAGTTTCTCATAAGATCTCAGTTTTGTTCTAGGTATATAATCTCTTAAGCTTCTTGTAAATAACACAACACATTTCTTCGCTTTGCATGCAACATTTTTTCTTTTCTCAAAGCTTCTTATCTTCTTATCAACTATTATTTTTGTTTTTGCTGCACACATTCTCTATTTTCTGCATGTTAGATTTGCATCCCCTCACAACTGTACCAAACGACCTCACGCCGCCCCCGAAACCCATACGCGTAATCAGCATCGGCGACCTGATGAACGCCGACGAGCCGAAAGACCTGATTGAAACCAGAAACCCCACCTTCGAGGAGTGTCCAGTTCTCAGTCGTAAATCAATCGATAAATCAGCTAGCTATCGAGAAGCATTAAACAGCATCCACATAGATCTATTCAATCCTATCTTCAAGAAAGGTACATCGGATACATCATCAATTCGTTTTGATGCAGCTGAAGATGATAATAATGATGAGGATGATGATATTTCGATGGATAACTACAGTTTGGATTTTAATATGCGGGAAACCAAAACGTTTTCTACAATGGATGAGCTTGTTGGTGCTTACGCGTACACGGAAAGCAACGCAGAAGAGACGCACAGCTTGAATAGCTTGGATGTTGATTATATCAAGCCGCCGAATATGAGGAAATGGGGCAATTTGGAGAATATGAATTGGGTGGTGGGAGAGGATTCGGATGCGTCAGGTTGTTTTTATTAAAAAATATCTGTTTACTAATTAATGCTTTTAATTACTAATAAAACTATTAGAAGAAATATAATTATAGTTAGTAGAAGAGATATTGCGATAGCTTGCAGGTTTATGTCTTGAATTACTAGAAGAGTTAGAGAAACTAGTAGAGCGGTTTAGTTGTATTTGTTAAAAAAAATGAAATTTTAAAGAAAATCAATAAACTTTTAAATGAATTCGTAAAATTTTCAAAAAGTTTAAAGGATTTAATTAAATTTTGTTTTGATTTGTAAAATTATTGAAGAAATTCTTGAAATTTTTAGAGTTTTAATTAAATTTTGACAAATTTATTCATTCGTGAAATTTTGAATAAGTTATAGAATTTTAAAAATCAATACAATGTTGAAAAAAATCTTAAAGTTTTGAAATAATATTTTGAAGATTGTTTACGAAATTATGCAACTGTTCACAATTAAAATGTCAACTTTGAGGTTTTAGTAAAAAATCATTTTCTATAAATTTCGTTGGTCAATATAAACTTCTCAATATTTCTCAAATTTTCTTTATTTCTAAAAAAATAACATATTCATCAGTATTTTTTAAAAGAATTCTACGGAAATTCTAAATATTTTCTAAAAAATGCTTAAAACTACTAGAAAAATCTATAAAATTTCGCAGTATTTCTTGATTTGTTTTATTGTTTTTCAAAATTCCCAAGAAAATATTTAAAACAAATCTAACAAACTTTTATGCTAAAATATCTCAGAAGTTTTAGAAAAAAAAAAATCAAAATTCCTTATTTTTCGCAAAAATAACTAATATTCCATATAATTTTTCGAAAATCCATCAATATGTTACTTAAATCCAATTTTTTTTTAAACATTTTTGTAAACTATAATTTTTAAAATTTCAATCATCACAGCTTGAAATGCTTATATCAAATTTTAAAAACTTCAATTTTTAAGAGCATTTACGAATGCAAAATTGCGACTGCAGATTCGACTTCATGCAGGACGAGCGCGGACTCGAAGCGGCCATACTCGTCATGCGCTATCGAATCTGCAGTCGCAATTTATCCTCATTTACAAATTCAATTTGGTGAATCGATAAAAAATTTACTAAATTCGTGAAATTTTTAAGAACTTTTAAAGAAAGAAAACAATAAAATTTTGAACAAACTCGTGGAATTTTAAAGAAATTTTGAAGACATTTTAAAAATTCGTAGAATCTTTTGAAATAATTCACTTTGAAAAAATCGTAAAGTTTACCAGAGATTTAGTACCACATTAAAAAAATAGAACTTTTTTTTAAATAAATTACAATGAGTACATTGCTAAAGAAAACAGTCGACCGGTTTCGGCATTGCGCCATTGTCAATCAGCAGATCACTTCCTCTTATTTAATGCTATAATCCAGCATCCAGCTGTGCGAAAAAAAATGACCTTTCGGGAAAGCAGGAAACTTTTCGCGCAGCTTGATGACATGATTAAAATGAGCGATAGTATTCTGCTTTTCTAACAATGATGTCTTAAGTATCTACGTTATTTTTTCTTTTAAAAAAATCTTAATTTTATTCTATAATTTTGACGTGAAGGTTGCAAACTTCGTGATATCTCTACTAATACAAATTTACTATCACTAATTATTATTGATTTTATTTTTTAGAAGTTGCGGTTGCTCAAGATATACCACAACCCGAACCGCAACAGCCTGAAAACACAGCCACAACGAATTCCCCACCAGAATCGATTGCTAGCAGCCTAGCCACAACGCTGTCCAGCAATATCGAATCTGACCTGAAAGACAGTACAGTAGTACCGATAACGGAAGCACTGACTATCGAAGCTCCAAGCGAATTGGAAACCGATTGGCAATACCAGTTACCTTCGCCACCCACGGCCTTCCGCGATTCCAGCCCCGAAATCATCGAAACCTACGAATCGACGGAGAAATTCAAATCCGATTCTGTGGTCACTAGTCCCGAGCTCTTCGAGAAGCTCAAACAAGTCAAAGAGACGCAATCGGAGGTATCGGAAGAACCGACCAGCGTGGTGAGCGAGGAAGAAAAACCGATCTTCAACAAGCTTTCGTTGGAGAATTTAGAAAAACGCAAATCGTTGGTGTACAACCGCGAATTGGCGACCAGTTTCAAGTATGATGAGGAGTCATCGATTAAAACCGAAAGTAGCAAGCGCAGCAGTGTTATCAGCGAGCTTGAGGAAGTCATTAATACCAGTAAAACAAGCACGATGACCAGGAGCAGCAAGAGTAACAGCAATGAGAATTTTTTGCAAACCGATAGTAGTTTGCCGAATTTTAAAATCACAACTTATGATAATCCGAAGAAAAAACTGAACATATTTGAAGATGATAGCGTGAGGAGCAATGCGGTGGAGAGTAATTTGATGAGGAGCAGTGCGGTGGAGAGTAATTTGGTGAGGAGCGCTGAGATGTGCGCGTCGATGGAGAGTTTACCGGCGTATAGAAGGCATAGTGCTGAGGATAATTTTAAAAAGCCGCAGGAATTTAATAAGTATAGATCGAAGACTTTGATGCGTGGCGTTGATGCGCCAGGAGTCTTGAGGTCGGAATCATTTTCCAGCAACTGGGTGCGCACCAATCCGGTTAAAAGGTCGAAATCGCAAGTGGCCATTAATCAGTACAAAGATGAGCGGAGGCAAAGCGTCGAGGAGAAGAGTCTGTCGAAGAGCAGTAGTTTATTGGATTTGTCAACTTCTCTACAAAGTATAGGAGTAAGTACTTTTCCCTTTATCCAAGTATTTTCTTCTTCTCTTCTCTCACTCTTACATCGTGCACTTGCCATTTCTACCGTGCCATCTTGTTCCAAGATATCCCGGTATGCCATCATACATCTACCATCTGAATTAGTGTGAATTATATCCATTTTTATCATTCTTCTTGCCTCTTATGTTTTCCTCCCTTGCACTCTCTTCTTTATCTCTTCTCTCACATTGTACCTTTTTCCCTAACTTTTAATGCATTTCTCTTCTCCTCTCCCACTAACCTCTTCTATTCTCTCTTTTTTGAAAGGGCGAGATCTTAGATTTTTTTTACTAAATTCCCGCTCTCCTTGGAAAACCTACTGTCTAACTGCACCTATCGAGTTCCTAAAACTGCCATTCACATATCTTTAAGATGTCGGCTGCTATGCTTTTCTTAATCACGTATTCCGCATAATTTCTTGCAGGTTCCCTTTCTGCCTCTTGAGATGTCGTTTTTTATTCCTTCATTTTGGCAATGAGGTACCTCATGTAAGCCTCGCCCTTCGCAGCTTTTCTGTTTTCAACATCGGGACTATCATGTTCTCCGGGGAAAGTCTCCTTCACATTCCTATTTAAAGCATGCTTCGAATCTGTGGCACTGAAATATGGTGTGCTATACAGTGTTCTCTTCTGGCAACAGTAATATGTATTAGTCTCTTTTTCAACATGGCGAGGTAGCTACCGAATCATCCGTGTTCACCAAAACCTGCGTTAGGTGATAGTTAACTTATCCACACTGTTTATTGATGCAAGGTTTCATATGTTGTATTGATCTTGCTTGTTTGCCGATAGAGATATTTAGTCACCTGTTTTGTCCCAACTCTATCATGTTTCCGTGCTTCCATTTTCGATTCTTCGCAATCTCTGATCAAGCTGCTTCTTGTCTTGAATATATGTACCATTTTATGCTAACCCATCCTCTTTGGGCGCGGCCTTTTTAGCTATTTTCTCAATATAAACGGTGAAAGCACTTCTGACGCAGAATCATCTTTTACGCTAAGTGAAATTTTACACATTCCATTCTCCAATTACCAATTAAGATAGTTGTCTTCGGTGCCATCTTGAGTTCTTTTGCCGTTGTCATTCTAGGATCCGTTTCAGTGCCTAGTCCGCACTCCAGAAGTCTTCTCTTTCTATTTTCCCAGTGACTACTAGTATATACGTAGAGATCGTTCCACGGGGTTGGTCCCAGAACCGATCCTTGAGGGGCACCACCAATGACTTTTACTCTCTACATATACTTTTTGTGCTTGACCTATATGGATCTTTCGTTGGACTTCAACTTCTTGCCTTCTCAGCTTTTCGAGAATGCAACTCCAGTTCGCTGTGTTAGAGCATTTTTGATGTCAAGGGTGATGAGAGCACTTCTTCTTTGCGTCTCGTCCCCGAATTTGACCCCTTTGCCTCTTTTATAATAGACACCAATGCGTCTGCTGTCGGCTTTCTACTACGAATTGAGAACTGAATTTCCGCAAGATTCACAGTCCAAACTATTCATCGCGTAATCTATTTTGAATAATGCGCTCAGACAGCTGCCCCATCTAATCTAATAAGACAATTCCTGTTCTTCTGGTCTACTTCCTTAATAAGATCAAATTTGCCTATTTCCACTGTCTCGGGAATACACCTTCTTTGAGGCACACAATCAAAGTATTCTTCTCCATTTCTGCAATTATCTTCACTTTATTCCTAATCGCTCCTGCTAAGATACCATGAGGCCGTCTGACTTTTTTTATTTTTATTTTCCAAGCCACCGCCTGTTTTCTGCAGTTTACTTCTTTCCAAGCAGAAATTAGTGCGTCTTCTATTTTTTATGTGTTTTCTAAAGAGCTCTGATGTAAGTGGACTAGGTTTCTCTAGCTTCTTAACCACCACCATTTTGTAGGCAAGTCTCCATAAGTCCTCTTCACTTTCTCACATAATCGCATCCAGCAGTCCTATTTACTTTGTACTTCACCTTTAACTCATTTACTGCTTCAGTCTCGTTTTGCGTTCCTCAGTCTTGCCACTCTGGGTTCCAACAGTATACCTACTTATGATTAACACTTCCCTTCCGTTTGCATCGCAGGCAACTTGAATATTATTCCTGAAGCAAAATATATTCATGTGTCGATCTCTTCACACCTAATATCTGCTCCAAGAACCATTTTTTGTTTCTTCTCCTGTACCTTCCTTAGATGTACCTCATACATCATAGTCCAGGCAATTGCATCCTAAACTTTACTTTCAATTTCAAGCTCTTCCTGCAACCCATCTAACCTACCATTCTTCAACACTATACATGCCCTACTCGTTTTTCATTCTTTGAAAGATAAACATAGTTGTTTTTTTTTCAAAATTCATTAAACTTTCTGAAAAATTGATGCAAATTTTTGAAAATCCTGATTAGAGACTTGAAAAATATTATTAACATTATCTTTATTTTGTACCAGGTGATGAGGATGATTCAAACCAAACTGAAAACCCCGACGACCTCAACGGACGAACTGGACAAAACCGAGCAGCACAAACCAGCGGAAACCATTAAACCAATCGTGGAAGAAAAACCTGCTGTACCCGCTCCACAAATCGAAGCACCAAAACCAGAACCTGAAGTAAAATCTGCACCTGAGACGCGCCCAGAAATACGCAATACCTACCAATATCGGGGCCCACCGTCTATCAATCTGGGCACATGGTCCGAGCGCCCAAAATCACAGATCATCGTCAAAGAAGACAAAGACTATAAAATCGCGCCACCCCGATCCGAACAGCCAAGCAACGTCAGCATTAATGTAAACGGCACCGAACAGATATCGCAACAGCAATCTGGCAAAGTGATGATCAAGATTGGAGGTGATAGCAATGACAGCAACAAGAAGGTGGATTTTCGTTCACGCTTTATAAACCACACAACCGCCGCAGGTTACAGGAAACCGCTGGGAAATATAAATAAGGTCGAGTTGAAACAAAGGCCCCATTCGATGGCGTTTGATCATCAGTTTGATATATCGCGCGTACCAATCGTGCGTTCCATGGAATTGAAGAAGCCCTACAAAGACATGCATCTGAGCACATCCATCACGCAGATCTGCCCCGACAACGACGACAACGATGACTATAAAGAAACGAAATCTTTGAATTATATCAATAATCGACCAAAATCTTCAATATGGGTTACCAGCGCCGACAGCAATAATAAAGTTACAACCAATACCTCAAATTACAAACCAGTGGCGAGGCTGAATAGCTTCACAACAACACCAGTTGTTAAAGGGTTTAACACTTCTTTGAATATTGAAAAGAAACAGCAAGTATCTTATCAACAACAAGAATCTAATCAACAACAACCATCATATCGACAGCAACAAACTTATCAATTTAATCAAAAACAATCCAATCAAAAACAAGAATCTAATCAAGAACAATTACCTTATCGACAGCAAGTAAGTAATACAGCAAGGCAGCAACAATCTAATCAACAACAAACAGCTAATCGACAACAAGATTCTAATCAGCAGCAACAACAACAATCATATCAACAAAAACAGCAACTAAATCAGCAACAATTCAGTCAACAACAAAATAAGCAAGAACATCCACAATATCAAAAACAGCAGCAGCAACACAACACCCTACCAAACAAACCTAAACCTGAACTAAACACATTCACAACCAACAACAACGTCCCGTTCAGCCAAGTCATCCTGCGCCGTACGGACTCCGCAAAAGTCAGACCTCAATCGACTATCTACGACTCGCCAACCATCAACAACAACCAATTCAGCAAAATAATCTTAAAAAATACATCCCACCTAAACAACAATAATAACACCAAACGCTACTCAACCGGCAACATAATTACTACCACGCCAGAAATAATCACTCCTCCACCACCTCCAATGATGCCCAAAATAACCAGCAACAACAACAACACCTCACGCCCCCCACCACAAGCAGATCCGCGCGATCAGCTCCTCAACGCCATCAGGAATTTCGGCGGAAAGAAAGGACTCAAGACGGTTAATGCTTGATAATTTTGTTATACTCAAAGCGGTCAAAACATGAACTGTAATCGATTGTAATAATTTTGTTATAGGTACCTACTCAAACTCTTTTATTTTAGTCATTGAAGGAAGCCTTTCTTTTTTCTTTTTTGTTTGAAGAAAAAGCTCAATTACGCGCTTAATATTATTTTTATTTTGTATCATACTAGAATTTATTAATTTAATTGAACTAAAAAAAACATATGTTGTATGAAATACGCTATATAATTTAAGTATTGTATGGATAATATTATATTATTTTTTTCTGATTAACCTTGAAGAGTGTTAAATTTGAAAATTATACGTACGATTTCTCTTCTACTAAGTGTTGAAAATAAAAAGCAAGATAATGGGACCAAAGGTATTGTGGAATATAGTTTATTTATTTTTTATTTGTATACAATGAATGTACTCCATTTATGTAAAACTATTATGTATAAAAAATATATATATAGTTATTATTTACCCAGCTTTTCATTACATTAATTCGCAAATCGTCGGTTCAGCGCATTAACGGATTGTTCATTGAAATTTTAAGAGTCCCAAAGTTTGCAATTTTAGAGAAATGGTATGTAGATTTTTTTGTTGGATAGAAAAGCGCAATCAGCGCCCATATGCACGCCCGCCCCAGTAATCACGTTGTCAGAGCAAAAACCGTGTCACTGGTCGTCATGTAATAAGTTCAACAAAAAGGTGACATTCAGAAAATACAATAATTCTTCACCCTACCGTCAAGATACTCGCAGTTGAAAGAAACCTTTCTCCGGCTTCCCGAACATCGCAACGTGAAAGGGCGGATCTCACGGCCTACTTCGAAGTCGCACTCACACGCCGTTCCATCAGGTTATGGACCCAGGCCGTGAGTAGAGTAGAACCATCGAGTCGACCAAAACCCTCGCGATGGCCAGCCTGAGCGCCGCAAGCACCACGCGCATGGAGATGCTTAACGGGAACAATGATGACACCTGGCGCATCCAGGTAGAGGCGATCCTAGTGAAGAACGACGCAGGGCCACACGCGTGTGGCAAGAAGGTGAAACCTGAAATAACCGATGAAGGGGCCGCACTCGTCGCCTCCAGTAGTAACTTTGACAACCGTGAGCTGGCTAACAGAAAGGCGTGGGCGGACATTGTCTTGACGATGTGCCCGTCTCAGTTGAAGCACCTGAGGAACTGCAAGACGTCAAAAGAGGAGTGGGAAAAGCTGGAAGCGACCTTCGCCTCCCAGGGGCCCGCCCCGCAAGCAAACGCTGTTAGAGCTCCTCCTCAGATGCTACGCGAAGGCGACAGCGCGAGGGACTACGTATCCCAATTCATGGATATCGTGGCCAAGTTAGAGCGATGGGCGTGACCATCAACGGAGACCTACTAACCATGATGTAGCTGCGCAGTCGGCCCGACAGTTTCGAGAACTTTCGCCCGACGTTGAAGTGTTAAAGAACGAGGTGGTGGACGAAAGCAACTCGAGTTCGTCAATCGCCAGAGCCAGAGACAATTACACGGACGCCTTGTTCGCGAAGCAGCAGCATCGAAAGGTTACACCGCCCGCCAACGCGAGACGAAGCGGCAGCCCAAATCGCGGAAGGAACAGCACCGAAACGCCGACAACTTGCCAACCGAACACGAAATGCGAATATTGTGGAAAAACCAACCACGTCCAGATGCTTCATGAGAAGGAATGAGGAGAGGGCCAATGCGAGAGTCGCAGATGAGTTCATCGTGAGCGACCTCCCAGAGGACATCGCAAACCTTGCGGATGGCAAGTCACACCAGATGGTGCCTGGACAGCGGCGCAACATCGCACATTTGCAACAGTGTGGAGAAGCTGATCTACCCGTAGCTCCTCCCTTCGGGCGTCAGGATGGCAAGCATGGCGACAGCCTCCGTAACGGCCAGAGGGGAAGTACGCGTGAGCACATCAAACGAAGAGAGGGTCGTCACCATAGGCCTTCGGAATACCCTGTGTGTGCCGGACCTACGAGTCAACCTGATCTCGGTTTCTAAAATAGTCGACACCGAGCACGAGGTCCATTTCACAAGAGAGGCTGCGTACGTCAAGGACACCAGCGGGGCAATCAAAATGATAACCGACAGAAAGGAATGGCTGTTTTACCAGAGGGAAGGCGCCGAGGAAGAGTGCGCCTTATCCGAGAATGCACGAGCACCACCGATCGGAGCGTCGACCAAAGCACAGTCGTGGCACGAGTGGCTAGGCCACCAGATCAAGATATGGTCGCAATGGCAAGGAGAAATGCGGTATCAGGAATGAGCCTGGACCCAAACGCCTGGCCAATCTCGTGCGATATTTGCAGCAATGGAAATATGTGTAAGGCGCCCTTCGCAAAGCGCACCGAGAGATCAGTGGGCCTGTTGAGCGTAGTCCACAATAATAAGCCAGACCATGGGGGGGGGGCACGGTACCTACTCACCTTCACGGACGACTTTAACCGCTGTACAGAAGTCTATTTCCTAAGGGACAAATCGGAAGTCGCAGAAAAAATCAAAGCAAATCTAGGCCTTACAATCGGACAACGGGAAGGAATTCTGCAACGTGAGGATGGACGAGATCCTCCGAAATTCCGTAATTCGCAGAAGACCGACAGTCCCGTACACACCGCAACAAAACGGCGTAGCTGAGCGGAAAACAGGATGCTAATTGGCCCCGCCAGATGCATCCTCATCGAATCGGGGCTACCGAAGAGCTTCTGGAGAGAGGCAGTGTCCACGATCAATCATGTGCGAATTCGAAGCATTACAAAGGGACTGGGCGGCGAGACACCATACAAAATGTGGATCGGCACACGTCACGACGACGTGGCGCACCTGAGGAAATTCGGATTAAGAGTCATCGCGCTAGATAAAACGCCTAAAAGGACAAGTTCCAAGCGCGCGACATCGAAGGAATCTTCGTCGGATACACCAACAACTCAAAGGCTTATCGGATCTGGCTCCCGAACGACCAGAAGATGCAGGTCTCAAGGGATTTGAAATTCACAGGCAAGGCAATCAAGGGCGGAACCGAAAGCCGCGGCCAGGAAGTGGAAGGCGAAGCTACAGTGGACGTGTCCGTCTACCAGTCCGCGACCGAACAGGTCAACATCGCAGCCGCCGAAGACACGGGCGCCAGAGAGAAGACACCCCGCAACAGAACGGGATAGCGGAAAGGAAGAACCGAACCCTAATCGAGTCGGCCCGATCGATGCTGATAGAATCCGGTCTGCCCAGAGCATTCTGGGGTGAGGCAGTGTCCACGGCCAATTACCTGAAGAA
>JARJED010031555.1:0-12957 GCA_030264515.1 Sepedophilus sp. GC000190 | reverse complement strand
GATTTGGCGACATTTCAGTTAAGTGAAGTTGTGAGGTTATAGTGTGTTTGTTACACACTTGTCATGTTTAAATTTTGGGTAGTAGATGTTGGCGCGGATCGCGCGCATGCGCACAAGTGGCGTCCCCCGGGCGTCTTTTAGTGTAGTCTAAAGTTTTGAGCCTGAACATGAAGATGGCGTTACTTGTCAAAACCATTATGGTACGACTACTACAATGGTATATGATTTGAACGATTCCAGTGAAAATTTTAGCCATTTTGGACGCTAAATTATTGTTTGACAGTCGTTGGTGTTAGTCGATATCAGTGTTTTTATAAAATTTGAAAAAATCGAATATCGTGCAGTTGTTTTGGCTGATCTTTCATCACAGGAGTGTAGTGGTAGATTCAAGTTTCATATACAGTTATGAAATTTGTAAGTCAAAGCAACGGCACGATATTCGTATTTTTTTTTTTACAAGAACACTGCTATCGACTGACACAAACAACTGTCAAATATCAACGTAGCGTCCAAAATGTTCACAGGCATCTTTCAAAACATACCCCATTGTAGTACCAGAAAGGTTTTGACGAGTATTGCCATCTTCATGTTGAGACTTTTCAGACTACCCTCGGATATAAAAGAATAGCATCTAGTTGTAAAATATTTTTTGTAAGCAGTATTCTATTGCCCGTTCATTGTTTTAGATATTCGCACTTCTCATATAAAGCAATAAGATATAGTACAGTTCATCTATTGACAATGCATGAATACAAAGACTTAGATCTCAAACAAACTTCGATACCGAATTAAGCCGCACAATTCGGTATGTGTTTCGATTCCGAATCGGCGTATGTTGTGTTCTTAAACTCATAGGTGGCTATAATATATGATGTCACTTCAATCGAATAATTTATAATAATCATAAATTAAAGAAGAAAAAAAAATAAGAAAACCTGACATTTCTTAGAAGTTTATTAAAAATACATCAAGTCATGCTTGATAAGTGACAAATGTTTGTTTCTCTTATAATTTCGTATTGTTTAATGAATTTGTTTATTATTTATATTGTAAGTGCATAAATGTGAAAGACAGTTATTTTAATCATTTTATATAGAAATTAAATAAATTATTTCATTTATCATCATATCAAGTTGCAAAACGAATATTATATCAACGCTATATTTTAATTGTGATATTTTAAAATGTTATGTATTTACAATTTCTTTTCTTTATTGTAGTTGAAAGTTTAAATTGAATGAATGACGATTAACAACAAATTAAATATATTCCAAAGCATTTTATTAATAAAAATAGTTCATATTGCACATCATAATATCATATTTTTGATGAAACGCGCATCAGCTATAATTTAATTACTACTAAACTTAACTAACAAGAAACTATAAAACTACATAAATATTAAACTGTTGTCAAAAACAACAGACATATTACGAAATATTACTGCTATCAAGTCATAAATAAATATACACGAGTATGTACAATATATTACATAAATTTTATATAACGTTAAATAAGAGATATAATTTTTATACAGCATTAGCTGTGACTTTCTTTTTTTAAATACAAATATGTACTGTAATATACAAATACTAAGTGAAATTCAAAGTAAAATAATCAATATTGCACGGATTCGTTGCTGATTGCAATAGGTATCAGCAACGTAATCATTATTGACAGTTCTAAGCAGAATATAATATACCAATAGTTTTTTTTTAAATAACAAATAAATATATGTACATATTAAATATTTAATAATAAGTAAGATAATATACAACGCGCATTAATGTATGCGTACCATTTTTCTATTTTTGCATAGAATTATTATATACTGCAATAGTTAATTAAAAATGCTGGCAACATAATTTGATGTACCAACAACAAAACTATATATTTATTTCAGATCAACAAAAAATAAAAGTGGTAATCGTAGAAGAACTCGTAAAGCTTAAAATATATGTTATTTATTTTGGTTTCTGCCTTCTTGAATAAATCAAACTGTTTTTTTTTTCAGAAATTTCACACACCTTTAAATCTTTACGTGTTCTTATATAGCTCATATTAGTTTTTGTTCTGTTTTATGATTTATGCAATGGTTTATTTATATGTACAATATATTATTTTTTAAATTTAAATTTCACTTGTAACTATTCTAGTTTGGTAGTAAATATTTACAGTTCCGTCAAATCTGAACCTTGTCCAAACCAAGACACGTTGACTGAAGGATTGCCATCAGCATTCTCATCCTTGATGTCTCCATTGGAAGAGCTTGACGAATCATTTTCGCGTTTAACTACAAATGCATCGGCTCTGTATACCATATTGTTGTACATATTCTGGGGATAATAATTGTTCATTTGCATTTGTTGCTGATTGTAGTAGTTGTTGGCAACATACTGATCAATGGCATTTGGATAACCATTATAAGCAGAGCCGGACATGCCTATTGGCAAAGTTGATGCATTCGGCAGTCCATTTTGGGGCTGATTGATGCTTGGCATCATCATAGTAGGTGATCCTTGCATGTTAAGAGCTTGCATTGAATCTTGCATTGGTGGAGATCCTTGCAATGGGGGTGATCCATGCATTGATGATACCGGTAATGTTGCAGGAACTGAATCGCATATGTTATTATTCATACCAACTGATGAGCCTGGCATCATTTGTTGTTGCGCCATAATCGGCGAATGTGACATCAAACGATTAACAGTGGCTTGATCGTGAGTTCTGCGTGTACGACTAGCCATGTTGTTATTTGGAGGCGAATTTGAATTAGAAGAAGTGGTCGATTGCGGCGAGATCGAGTTGCTGCGATTTGCTCCGCCTTGCTTCGCCTTCTCCTCCTTCTTGTACTTCATCCTGCGGTTCTGGAACCAAATTTTGATCTGTCTTTCGGATAGACTCAAGTTCTGGGCCAACTGGATGCGCCGCGGCCGACACAGATATTTATTAAAAGAAAACTCCTGCTCTAGTTCGACTAGCTGAGAAGATGTGTAGGCCGTGCGGGCACGTTTGGTTCCGGTCGGATGGCTGTCGGCGAAATCTGCAAATAAGAGATGCTATGTTAATTTATGCGCACATAAAAACCGGAGGGATTGATGCCCCGCAAAACCGCCGAGAGCGCGCCGCCAATCCGGAAATGAACGCGGAGTTGCCGATATTCCTCATCGCTTTTCATC
The DNA here is from genome assembly GCA_030264515.1 of Sepedophilus sp. GC000190. Taxonomy (NCBI): domain Eukaryota; kingdom Metazoa; phylum Arthropoda; class Insecta; order Coleoptera; family Staphylinidae; genus Sepedophilus; species Sepedophilus sp. GC000190. The sequence continues at coordinate 9,778 of JARJED010031555.1, read as the reverse complement.
AAGTGGGGCCCCCCTATTTTTAAATTCGCCCCCATTGTAAAACCGGCATAAATACAGCTCGGAAAACGTTACGCTGGATAAGTCAATAAGGGATAACTCAAAGGGGGAGGATATCTTTCTCCTGCGGGAGGTTTATGAATAAAACAAAAGGATTAACAGTCCACGCGCGCTTTGCTGCTTTGATTTCGGGCGATAAAAAGTTCCTTTTTCCCGAAAAGCCCGGAAATCGAATGCTGATGCGTGCATGCGAAATGTGAAATATTTAATTCTGTCAGAGAGGATGGAAGAAGCGAACGGGGGCAGTTTTATTATTTAAATAAATATGTGCTGGGGATGCGTTCGGGTCGAGCAACAAGTAGGTTGTTCGGGCATATTTTAGCGTCCCGAAGGGACGTCGAGGCATTTACAAGATTGTTGTTGCTATAATCCCCGAGGAGCTCTAAAACATTTGAGCTTGCGGTCCCCGAAAACAAGTGTTTCTAGATGTCCCCATCATAATTAAGTGTGCTTTAAAAGCCATTTATGAAACCATTTATACTCAACAGTTAATTATGGACCTATAAGATTTTATGTTATGGTTTTCTGTACATTAATCGACAGATATTGACAACTTGTTTTCCGATAATAAAAAATGCTGATATTGATCATATATTTCCAATTTCTTGCCAAGATAATATATTAATTTGATTGTCTACTACTCTGTAAAATTTGATTTTTTATTTGTTAGTCTTATTATTAAAACCAATGGGAGATTTAACATTTGGACGGTATCAAATGCAATGTAGTTTTGTGGCCACTTGTACGAATATGCATGACTTTTTTAAAACCTTTCCTATCTATTCTACAAATATTAGGAGAAAATTCAGAATATATAATTGAAATTTTTCTGAATTACTATTCTAGATCGTAGTAGTTCTTCTAGGTGTTCCATGAACTTGTTACAATTGTTTATTATAAAGTAAAAATCGTAGAGAATTTGTCCACAAATATTCATAGGATTTGGAAGTTAGTCTTTTAATTCTGATAAAAAAAATATCAAAACTTATTTTTTCATAATTAATATTTTTTAATTTGCCCGGATTATCAATATTAATTTCTTTGAACTTTGCTATAAATAATGTAATTTAATAAAATTAATTTTGTCAATTTTCAGTAAATCATTGAAGTCATCCAAATGCCTTGAAATTTCATTAACTTTCCCTGTGAATTTTCATTCAATTGTTATTATTGTTGTTATGATGGGAAATCATTAAATTTTCATAAAATTTCGTTAGATCTTAAATAAACCATAGAATTTTGATTATTTTCACAAAAATCATCGAGTTTTATAGAAATTGTATGATTATTACCACATGCCTATAATAATAGAGATTGATTAATATTTGTGAAATTGCATTGCATTTGTCTAGATTTTTATTTTTAGTTTTAATAAAATTTCATTGAATTTTTAAGCAAATAACGATTTTTTCCCTGAAATTTCAGTGAATTTCGCAGAAATAATTAATGTTTTATAAACTTCCATTAAGGTTTAGTGTAATTTCACTAAATTCTTCAGTAAATTTAATCAAATTTGATAGCAAATCATTGAATTTTTAGAAATAACAAATAATAATTGTATTTGGTAATTTCAATGAATTTATTTAAAAAAATCATTTCACCAAAACTGAATGATTTTTTTAATAAATTTATAATATAATAATTTGAAGAAAAAAATGATTTTTCTGTTTTTATGGAATTTCATAGAATTTGATTTAAAAAAATGATAAATTTTTGTTAAATTTTACAATTGAATTAATTTGTCCAAAATTATTTTTTGTAAGTCTATTGAATTACAATTTTTTTATTGATATTTTATAGAATTTTTGGTTAAATTTTATAGATTTTTTGTTGACGTTTGGTAGAATTTTGATAATAAATCTTGTTTTTCTGAGATCCATAGCGCGCGCTTCTTGTGCCTGTGCAGTGATCCGCCATTGATTAAATTATAAATGTATTTAAAAAGCAATGCTAACTAACTCAAGACAAACTTTGTTGAATACAAATTGCCGAGACTACTTAAATTTAATTAATTAATTCAAAAGGCAATCATCAAATAGTGAACGTTCATGAGTGCATGAAATTTTAAATTCACTGTTTTTGAAAATTTTAAAGATTTTTTTTTAAATTATAAATGACTATTAAACAATTTTATAAATTCATAAATAATATCAGATATCAATAGCAATAAATATGATTGACAGTGCACATTACGCCTACAGAAAATATTATTAATAAACTTAAACCATAAGGCTGGCTAATAGTTCAAAATGACTCCCAGAACATATTACTAGTTTTAATAACTCAAAACGTACACATTGTAATATAACATTTTAATGTGAAAGGAAATAATCATTGGCGATTGTACTTCTGGTTTATCGAAATAATGCTTTTGTTGTTATATTATGTACATGAAAAACAATTTCAGAATAGTATCAATCATTGTCAAACAGCTATTTTCACGATAATGTCTTCTTTAAAATAGATTCTAGGTGTCCGCAATGTGCATTAATAATAAATTCTGATAAAATCAGATTTTCTTCAGTAGACGCGACACATCGGTTAGTATATTTATTAAATGCAAACCGTTGAGGAAGACGGTGAGAACAATAATTGATTTACGATAAGTTTTAAAAAAATCTATTGTTCGAAAAAAAAACAATTTTTGAATTGCTAGCATTCCTCTTTTTTTTATAAATGAAATCATATTGAATTTTATTTTCTAAAAAGTAATCTTTAGGAAATTATATCGTAAGTATTTTATGTAAATCATTTAATTTAAATCGAGTGACTTGAACAAAATCATTGGACTACCTAATATTAAAACAAAACTATCGATTCAAATATTTTTTTTAGGGTTTTCAACAATTCATCGAAATTATATAATATATTATAATTATATAAAAACATCGCAAAAATTCCATAAAAGTAATTTGGAAAAAACCTTAAATTTGCATAAAAAATCGTTAAAATTGAACAAAAAATTATCAATTTGATTCAAGTGTCCTTCAAAATTTCATCAAAAATTTATCAAAATATCTTCAAATTTAAAAAACATTTTCACCTTTTCACAAAAAAAAAAATGAACATTAACAATGATATCATTAAACGAGAATTTATATAAATCATGATTCAATTAAAAAACATGATTTTTCTTCACTCTGTTCTAGTAGTTTTTATTAAATTTGGATTTTTTTAAATTCTCTTTTTTAATTTTAATATCTCTTTAGTTTCAAGTAAACACAATATTATTGATTTTTTAGATTTTATCTAAAAAAAGAAACATATGTAACTGAAATGAAACACCTAGATATCTTTTTGAAATTTATAGAAATTTTAATAAAATTGTAAGAAATTTTGATTGGCAATTCGGTAATATGTTTTGCTTTTAATCTAGTTCTATTAAAATTATAGTTCTAATAAATGTTTCATTAAAAGATTTATTAAATTTACTAAAATCAATAGAATCTGAACTAAGTATAATTCATTTCGCAAAAATTAGTACGATTTGATACCAATTTACAAAAATCAGGATTTTTTTTAATTATAAATTTGATCAAAATTATTGAAATTTTATAAAAAAAAAAAAGTGATATTTGATTAATCTTTATATTAAAAAATATTAGAATTTGATAAAAATCCAATCAATGACAGCCTATCAATCTTAGTGATTTTTAACGAAATTCAAAGAGATATTATAGAACATGATAAATTTTTTTTCATAAAAACATTAATTGGAAACTTAATTGTAATTTGATAAAGTTTCTAATGAAATGGATTTGTGCTAATAATGTGAAACATTATCTAAATTTGGTAATTAAGTTTTATCGAAATTTAAAAATAAAAGTGATTTCATCAAAATTAACTAAGCTTCGAAAAACGATGAAATTTTATGGAAATCAATAAAATTAAATTGGGGCTCAAAATTTGAATGAGAATTAAAAAAATTATTGAAAGTTGAACAAATGCATTTTTTTTCTAATTAAAAATGAATAATTTTTTTTGCGTAATGATTAAATTTAATCTGATGAAACTTTGCTAAAAAATATTATTTTCTGATAGAAAATATTTTTGCAATAAAATGTAGTGGTAGTTTTAAAAACATAACCGAATTCAATGAAGATTAGTCGAGATTTGAAAACATTATTTAAAATTAGCGAATAAAAAAATTAATTTTGAAAATGTACAAAAATAATTTAAAAATTAAAAAAAAAATAATTTTATCAAAAATAATTTGAAATTTTACTAAAAAAAATGTCAATTATTATTGCTGCATTACAGCGCAAAATGTGTAATACCGTTTTTCTATAAAATGTAAAAATATTGACAATTTCTTTAAATTTTAAACTAATTTATTTGGTTTCAATTTTGGGAACATATATTCATACATTACTAGGATATAGCACGAAATGCAGCTGATAATTGAATAAAAAAAATCAACCGTTAAAAAGTTTATTTTTGAGAAATTGAAAAATTATTTGGCGAGTTGTTTCCATGTGGAAAAATGTAAATGTCTAATTAAAACAAAGTTTGATATACATGGCGAGGCAAACTTTATGTCTTCAAAAAAATCAATGAAAATAAACTAAATACAGTTCTATTTAGATTTTCCTTCTTTCTCAATTTAATTATTAGTATTATTTCATTCAAATTTTATTGCAAAAAATGAATAATAAGCTATTTTCTTTTTTTTACATAAATTGTGAGACAAACGATACGATAAGTGGAAAATAAATAGATGTAATTAAATAATTTTGAACTTACGTTTGGATCTATTGTTGGTTGCACGTGGGCTTGGGCTGGATGGTTGAATGTGTTGTGAAATCGGCATAATATCTCTTGGATACATTTGATGATGCATCTGTTGTTGCAAATACTGCTGGTGTTGCTGTTCCATGGTCCACTCTGGGCTGTAGTTTCCAACTGGGGTAAACTAAAAGAGAAACAAAGATTAATATAGAGGCAATAGCAATAACATACATTTTATAAAATGTCCTATTAATTTTTCAAAATGTTATGTTTAACATTCGATTACGATTGAGGAATACCTTCTTGTTCCAGAATTGTTTTTAAATATTCCGCTTAATACGAATTTCAGGAAATTAAACAAACGATAAGAAATATAGTATTTGCATGAATTGTAGTTATTCAAATGATAAGAAATCATTTTTTACTTCCTTAGAACTTTCATTGGTTATTTTCTTGTCAATAAGTTTCTTTGAACAAATTATATAAAAACTAATTTTAACAGAATTGTGCCTAATCGAAAAGTCACGTGATGTGCATGTAATTCATTAGAGGAGAAGGCGTGTAGCCTAACCTAAACCAATGCATTCTTCGTTAACGCCGGCGCAAGTATATTTAGAACACGTAATTTCACCTTGAAATTTCTTGAATTATAGACAAAATATGAAATTTGTTTGATTTCAGGTCGAAATTTTCTATAATTAAAGTTAACTAACCTGTTGATTGGGATACATGCACTGTTGCAACCTGGCCTGCTCTTGCATCTGTAGCTGCTGCATGTGCTGCGCTTCTTGCTGCTGCATCTCCAAAACACTGTTGAAGATGCTATCTACCGAAATCTGCGGCACGACCGGCTCCTGACATCCGTATGGAGGCGGTGAATTGGACTCAGCCGAAATCGGTGACAAATTTTGCTCTTGTTGCTGCTTCAAGGGGTACACCTCGGGCACGTCCTGCTGGTAATCGTTGCAAGGCATTGTAAACTTCTGTTGAGACGCGAACACTGTACTATTCTCACTTCTGTCGTCGTCTGAAGAATGATGGCCTTTATCCCTTGGACTCCAGATTTTATTTCTACTGACCACCTCGTCCTTGTCTTGCAAAATTTCCCTTTCTTGCACTAAATCGCTCATATCGACCAATCGGAGGGTGGTTTGACTGAGACGCACCCTGCTACCCCTTCTACTGTGTTAATCTCGGATGGATTATGCAAATTCAGCACGTGCGCTTTTGCAGGTACGTACACTATCGGATGCACCTGAGGAATTTTTGTTTCGATAAGGTGTCGATGAAGGGGATCTTGCACTGAGGAAAGTTTGTCGCGGACTGGTGGGCGATTTCTATTGTTGTATTATTTTGGTGTGACAACTATCGCGGCCGCGGGGCATAGACGCGTTCCACTAATTATCAATATTTCCAAAATGTCAGGTCTTTGTCTCAAAATAGAACCCAAGGATTTGTAGGGCGAATTTCGATGTACGTTTCTATTCAATTACGTTCGTTTCACAAAAAAAAAAGTTTTTTTCGAAAAACGATGATCCAAAATCTTAATTAACTATGAACAAAAATCTCGCGCAATATGTAAGCCAATGATTTGTGAGGCGAATTTCATGTATGTGTACATTTAATTTCGAACTTTGCACAAAAATCAATATTTTTATGGGAAAACAATCCAAAATGATCTACTAATTAACTAACCTTAAGAACATTTTATAAATATTGTTTTTAATTATTCTTAAATTTATTATGTACACAATTTTACAATCATACTTTACACATAATTAAATTGGAAATACAATTATTCAGAAACTATATACAATAAGAAAAATCGCTCATCACTCATTTAAACTAAGTACATTTATAAATCGTTCTAAAATTGAATTTAATTTACACTGTTGTTATTTTAAAAAAACCCGTTTTTTTTTTTAAGTGTTGCCATAAGGTTTGTTAATCAAATTTCGATTACCTCTCGATTTCACTTCATATGTTGTATAAAAATATAAATATAAGAAATTCTCTAAAATGTCACAAAAATTTCGTATTGCGTACATAAATTAATTACATTTACATATATTTTTTAAATTACTCATATATGTATTTTATATCTTGTAATTTCTGTTTTCAAAAATCATTTCAATTCGATCAAATATATTCTGCAAATAGTTGCAAAATCAAATAAATAGAAGTTACAGTAAAATAAATTTTGCATAGTTAGTATCTATAATTAAATAACAATAAAAGGTTTCACATAAATAAAAACGCTTACAAATATTGAACACTAAACAAATTATAGTTTCATTTATTTTTTAAGAGCATATTTATATTTGCTAACTCATTTATATCATTGTTTTTCATATTAAGTATACAATATTTGTTTAAATTTAGTAAAAAGTATATGCAATATATTTCTATTTTTTGCCTTAAAGTCAGTATTTTTTGATTAATTTTAATTTATTAATAACATTTTTTTACAAATTTAAACAAAACTTTATTACATTGTAACATGACTTTTAAGTTATTATTATTACTTATCTTTACATAATACGGAACTCGATGTTGTAAATACATACACATAATAAAACAGTGTTTTCACAAACAAACTTTCTTGCAATTCACAAAAACATATATTATATTGTAATTGTTTTATTGGTTTTATAGTATAACAGTTCACTGCAATTTTATAAATAATATAAATAAGACGAATCACATTAATACTGATATTTGATAAATGACCGGATACGTTCACATGACAACTGCGTTTTGATTCAGAATTCCCCACAACTCGCTAAAAAGCCCATACGAAAGACGTATGCCGGTAAAAAAAAGCCCGAACGTTATTTTCCTTTTCATGTGGAATATCTGGTTTATTGCCTTTGGCATATTAAATGTGGATAATATATATTGATAATGTATATTCTAGATAGAAATTGTTATTAAAAGATATAATACAATATCGATTTCGATTAATTATCAAACTGATAGATATAACAGTTTAAATAAAATAATTTTATTTAAGTTAAAGGAAAAAAGTTTGCATTTATTATTTATGATGATATTCACAAATATTTTAAAAAACACGTTTGCATCATTTATTAGGCTATAATGTACAATCGAGGTCGTAAGTACCTTTACAGCAACGCACTCTTATTTCGTTTTGCAATAAAATTTCGGAAGCGACTAGATGTGCAGTATGGCCCTACATAATAAATTTTGCGTTTCAATATCTATGTAAGGCCATATTGCGCATACACTGGATTCTGTATATTTTATTGCAAGCGAAATAAGAGCACTTATGATCGTCATTTTACATAAATGTTATGTTTTAGTAAACATTTTTTTTTTACAAAAATAAATTTAAAGTATCAAGGTCTTCTTTATATGGAATGGTTTAATTAGTATGTATGTATGTTGTATCAGGAGTTACTTTAACTAAAGCCTTCAGTGCAATAATGGAATAACCCCAAAATATTAATATTAAGTTATATGAAAAAAATAGAAAAGGCATTTTTATCAAAATGGCTCTTCAATAACCAAGAACGTAATAATTTTTATTTTTAGCATATTATCAATACTAATAATAATTCTGTAAGGTTGGTAAGGTAGAAATTTTTCTTTTCTGTATATCTGTCTGTCCGTCTGTGTTCAGTAAACTCTAAAACCAACTATCCTATTTCAATAAAGTTTGGTACACTTGTATACGTACAAGGTAGACGACAGTATATCCGGAAAATGTGTCTGTCTGTCCACATTTGACAGCTATGCACGCGCATCTCGGTAAGTCAAACGATAGGCAACTTTATTTTACACACAACTAGAAAAATATAAGTTAACGCGTACGAAGTCGCGGGAAAATGCTAGTTAAGTATAATTTTAATATTGAATTAATTTATTTTTAAATTTTTGATAAAGTGTCTGTCCATTTTTATTCTTTTAAAAATTAAAACATTAAAATTCAAAAACTGTTTAGGTGTTTAGTGAATATAAAGAAAAGGTGTTTTGATATTTATTGCGCTGAAGATCTCAAGTTTAAGATTAGCATGACAGTTTGTGTTCGTTAGGCATACATTACTTGTGAATACCTGAGATGGGTACACTTTATGAGTGAAGGAAAAACAAAGTTATTTTTTTACATAATTAAATAATTTAAAAAATGCTAAAAATGTTTATTATTATATGAAAAAATCTTTGAAGATTTTTGTAAAATATTTACATATCATCAAAATTTTCTTGAAAACCATTGTAAGTTTATAGAATATTCTTAAAAATCTGCTAGAAATAATTAGAAATCACTCAATGTTCTTGAAAATCATTAAACATTTGTTGATTATCTTAAAAAATCAATTATAATCGTAGAATTTTGTTTTGAAAATCACCGACATTCCTTGAATATCATTTATAATTGTTTATAAAAACAATATTTTTTTAAATCATTGAAAATCATCGATTATACTTAAAAGTAATCAAAAAGTTATTGAAAATCGTAGAGAATTTTCTGAAAATCACAAAAATTTCTTAAACATTATTTTAGAAACTTACTTGTATAATAACTTCTATTCAGTGGTGAAAGTAGGCCGGCCGGAACGCACCGGAACGCCGTTCCGGTAAAAGATTTGGAAACGGAACGCTGGTTCGCTATAAAATCATCAGACAAGAAAGAAAAGTAATAGTTATTTTCCGTAAACAATGATAAAATGAAACAAACACCAACAAAAAATGATTTCTCAATGATTATTTTTATATTTATTATTTTAAAATTGTGATTATTTATAATATTATGATTATTAATAAAAAAAATTACATTTAACAAAATGCGTTTCTACTTAACATTTTTATGCGATCCGGGAAGACATTTTTTCTACTTTCACTGCTTCTATTGTAGTTTCCTACAGAGAAATGAAATAAAATGCAAATCAAAAACTAATTTCTCAGGAAGGATTCGAACCCTCGACCTCCAGCTAAAGACAGAAATTTTTCATTTGCATTACAACTCTTTTTT
>JARJED010031125.1:0-14057 GCA_030264515.1 Sepedophilus sp. GC000190 | reverse complement strand
GTCTCTTTTAGTGGTACATGAGAAAGAGGCAGATTTTGCTCAAAATTAAAGCATAAAGATTCGGTTGTCTTATCTTACTTGGCAAGAGTGCTAAACTCCTTCAATTTTCTGTTAAACGTTTCGGACTTGCGGATGTGTAAAGCTTTTTCGTTGTCCAATGTCTTCTTATTTGTGTGATTTGTCTCGGCCCGTATAAGGTTGTGCAACCTATCGCATGTTTGACAGGTGTCAAACCTGGGAGTCCCAAAGCTTATGTTATGATGTGTATTAAAAAGACGCTGATAAAAGTCATAAGTCACTTTGGGCCGTGCTTGTTATCCATTCTCTATTGTTTGCAAGATACTGTTTTCATATTTTTCCAAATACATCTTGTGCATCTTTGCAATGTTTAACTCCGCTGGCAAAAAGTATTTTTGATAATTTCTGTCTCTACTATAATGGGAATTCGTGAAAAACTTCTTATATGATTGTCAACGTTCTGCAAAGTCTCTTCGGGTACCTTAGTGGGGCGGCTCTTGTGTTTTCCACGCATGTCTGGTTTTTAATACAAATGATAAAACTAAATAAATTAACGAAGTCAAATAATTTAAATACATTAACGTTTCGGTTTATTTTAAAATTTAAAGCATCTTCTGAAGTTTAAGTGATTACTGGAAATAATATTTTTATAAAATTCAATCAGCAGTATCATTTTTTCAAAAGAACTTAATTTATATGAACATGAAACTTCTTTTTCTTTCCCTTCTCCCGTTGCAGGTCCATTACTCACCGCTGGTTTTGATGAAATTAATCCACACAAATATATCGTCGGTACAATGCCAAAACCATGAATGTGCAAATTTTAAGTTTTTAGTTCATTTTTTAGCTATTGAAACTCATGTGAGAACCGCACGTACACGAACGAGAAATCTAACATAAAAGATATTTAGACCCACAAAGTACATTTGTAACTTTGGTATTGTTAACATTCAAATTGCTACTGTACATAAGTGATACGTGCCAAATTTGCACATTCGTGGTTTTGGAATTGTACCGACGATATGTCCTGCTTCTCTTTATTTGCCAATTTATTGAATAAAGATAGAACAGATAATCTGTGAGTCTCGTCCATTTTTTCAAAGCATTTATTTCGACAACTGCATGGACACCCTCTTGGGTACAACTTGTTTACTGAGTTGACATATTCCTCACATGATGCCTTCAGTTTTTTCCTAATGTTTTTCTGCCAACCACTCTCGTTTCTGCTTCTCTTTCTTCCTTTTTTTTTCACGGATGCCCTCTAAGTTTCGGCGAACACGCTTAATTTTGACATTTGTTTTGATTGATGTCGTTCATTCTTTACTAGCAGTTGGTTGATCCAAGTCACTCGGCACATATTCTCTGATTGAATCTTGAAAAGGTTCAATTTCTGAAACCGCCAAAGCACGTCTCGAGACGACCAATAGGTGCGACGTTAAGCGAAGCCAACCGGGCCAGAACTGAAATGCATTAAGCACCAATCATTCCGCATAAATCGTTACCACCACTCCGACATCTCCCACCACCGCTGAACATTTCAGTGCAAGAAACGGACAACTTCTTGAACCGAAATAAGCGCACGTTGAAATTTCATATGAAGAATATAATATCAGAGTTTCGGTGAAAAAAGGAGTTTCCCGCTTTTTGCTCCGAGGTCTTCAATTATAAACTAGGCTCTAACAACCTAACCCCAGTGGCCTTGCTCAGTACGCGAGACGGTCGGTCGGGACTGGTCAGTTCGTGTTCCGTACAGTATTGGTCCGGATTTTTCTCCTCTGTTGAGCTGGGGCCTGTGGAATTTTCGAAAAACGCACCCCACGTCCCGGAAATACAGGAGCAGTGCAGGATTTTTACCGGCTAAACCACATTCAGTGTCATCGGTCGGCGTTCTCGCCATTATTTGCTTTCTTCACGACGGACAGTCACCCTTCATGCGTCAGAGTGCTGTTGTCATCTCCACTGCGCACGGCCGGGGTTTCGATGGCCCTCTGCCACATCCCACCCGCGAACCGTGCGCGTGAAATAACTGCTGGCTGCGGCTCAGTTGAGCGGACACTTCCTCTCGTTACAGCCATCCCCACGTCGAACGCACATTTGGAAGACATCCTCAATTTTTGCGCCCGACGTGGTTGCTGCTGCTCCTCGATTCGTTGCCCCATCTTCCTCCCCCTAGATGGAGCTGCAGAAATCCATTTCGTCTCGCTGCTCCATTGCCGCACGCTGCGTCGACAGTCCTCTTTTGCTGCATCCGACAAGTTTCTTCGATGTAGGCTCCTCCCGTCGACTGAATGAAAATCTGCAGCTGCCTCTGATGTTGGTCGCCAGCATTGATGCGCAGTGAAACATGACCACTCGCAAGAGCGGTCGGACTGCGAATGTGGTGCAGAATTGACTGCGTGCGCGCTATTTGAGTCGTTCATTGCACAAATCGATTAACTCCATAAAAAAAATTGAGAAATGCGAAAAACTGGAGTCAATCGATTTGTGCACCGAACGGCTCATATACACTCCTTCAAGGAGTACCTAGCAACTCCACACAACGACATGCTTAGATAACTTACCTATTGTTGCACTGAATACATCAAGAAAACATGGGCATTAGTCTTTAAGAGTTGTCGGAACTTTATGTGGAATGACGGTCCGCTATGTGGTCCGTCACATCCTCTCTCATCTTACTATGCGAAAGACCTTCCAAGGCGGGCGTATTCCGCAACAGGGTGACGTTTGCTAGGTCTCCAAACGGGAGCTTTCCGTCGCCGCCTGGTCGCGAGAGCCTGAAGCAGGGCCTTTTCGTTCTGTAGCGGTTCATCCACCTTCTTTTGGCCGGAACGGTCGGCTATACTCGTTGGTTTAACAACTGCAAACTGCTCATTACCCACTCGATCTTGCCTGCTTGCTTGTCCGTTGTTGGTGACTGGATTGGCGATTGGCAATTTCGGCATGAACATTAGTCTTTAAGAGTTAGCGGAATTAGAAGTGGAATGATGGGCCGTCAACTGGTCGGAAGACCTTTCAAGGTCTTCCGCGATAGGGTGATGTTTGCTGTGTCTCTAAATGGAAACAGCGTGAAGCAGGGCCTTTTCTTTCTGTAGCGGCTCCTTCACCTTCGTTTGGCCGGAACGGTCGGTTGTACTCGTTGGTTTAGCAGCTGCAAACCGCTCATTACATCTCAATCTTGCCTCATTTCTTGTCCGTTGTTGGTGACTGGATTGCCGATAGTAATTTAGGAGTACGGGGTAGTGGGGTTATTGGGCTAGGGCCGAATAATTATAACAGGTCGGCTCTTTTCCTGGTATCTCTAGTGGGGGTTTTAGAAGAGGGTGGCCTTGTCTTCCTCTTTGAACTGTTCGTCAAGTGTCTAGGGTTGGTGGGCCTCTCTGGTGTCCTAATGGGGAAGTCGATAGTTCCATTATTTCTATCTCTGGTATTTCTATTTACAAAACGGAATGTATTAATGGTAATCGTGTGGTCAAAAATAACTCACTCGTTGGTTGCCTTTTATAGTCGCGCCCAGGACATGTTAGTGTTTATTGGACGATAACCTCATTGTCGGGAAATTCAATTGTCGTAATCGGGATTTTTTTTACATTGGAAGAATGGGAGAAAGTTTAGGTTTATCGGAATTGTGAGGCAACATCCGATACATAATATATCGCCCTCTTTTATTTCTATCTCTCTATATGCACTGATTCTTACGTTATTAACGCAAGTCCCTCTTCTGCTGTTTAGGTCGGTTATTGTTAATTTATTGCAGTTTAGCGAAATTATATCCGCATGGGATCTGCTGGCTGACGGACTTTTGTAGACTAAGTCAGATCTAGGGTTGCGTCATATGTTAAAACAAGTTTTGTTTAACAAGGCACAGTAACCCCTGCTTGTTCGTACTAATGCCCAAGACATTTTAATTGAATAAACTTATCTAATGGAATCAATTTACTAACAAAAACAGAAGAAGACTGGCAAAATCTTTAAAACTGGTACTATTAATGAAATGGAAAATATGAAAACCATATTGATCATGTATTAATATCCCTAAAAAGACAAGCAATAATATAAAATGTAAAAACAGAGAGCCGTGCGGGTATTTGGATCATTTTGTGGTAATAGCAAAACTTAAAAACAAAATTAAAAGGCAGAGACAAAGTATGATGATGAATAAAGTAAGGTGGAATTTAAAAAAAATAGAAAATGAAGAAATAAGAGCACAATATGAGAGGAGACTGGCAAACTGAAAATAAGAACAGAAGTGGATATGGAGGAGGAATGGGATAGTATAAAGAATGGAATAAACGCTGCAAAACAATCAATGGGAAGACAAATCAAAGAAAATAGGAAGGGATGGTGGAATGAGGGATGTAGAGAAATAGTATACGAAAAAGCAAAGACATGGAAGAGATACATGAAAAATGTAGACAAGGAAAACAAAGAAAAATACAACGAAGAGAGGAACAAAGCAAAACAGAATAATTTAACAAGAGAAGAATAAATGGATAAATCTAGAACTAGAGATCGCAGAGATAGAGATAACGGAAGTAACAACAACAGAAAGTTCTACAAATAGATTAAAGCACGAACAAGAAAATGAACGCCAAGAGTGGAATAAAAAACAAAAAAGGCAAAATGCCGGAAGACGAAGAAGAAGAAAATTAAGTGTGGAAGGAGTACTTTATGGAACGCCCAACAGAAGAAAATGAAGATACAAGATAAGAGATAAGGATACAAACAAGGGCAGACAAAGAAGAAGAAGAAGAACCAGCGATAAAAGAGATAGAGGAAATAGTAAAAGCACTAAAAAATGTAAAATCGGCAGGAAAAGATGAGGTATGCAACGAGTTATTGAAATACGGGATGGGGGGGAATACACGTTCAGATACAAAGAGTGATAAAACAGATAAGGGAAAAGGAAGAGATGCCAAAAGAATAGGAACTGGCACAGATCATATCAATTTACAAAAATGGAGACCGAGATATATGTGATAATTATAGAGGTATAACCATACTGTATACTACATTAAAAATACTGACAACAATAATAAGCAAAAGACTGATAAAATATATAGAAATTGAAGACTACTAGTGTTGATTCATTAGAGGAAGATCAACAGTAGATGCGATACACAGAGTAAAATAATTTATAGAAAGAGCGAATTAATGTAATGTAAGACTGAACATCATGTTTATAGACTTCAGAAGGGCCTTTGACTCTAAGAAAACGTGCATGTCATCTATGCAGACCTCTGGGATGCGATTCCCCAACTCCAATTCTAACTAATATCTGGGGAGGTACACAAACATCGTGTGCTGCTACGCTGATGCACCTCTCACGCTGTGACGGCACCAACTCTACCTCAGTGCGCTCGGCTTACAACCTTATCGCTGCTAGCGAGCTTCCCCCACTCGTACTACCCCTGACGTGTATGTCACGAATGGTTAAACCTTGTCACCACGCTCAGTACTCGTGGACGACGTCTCGGTCGTGCTCAATACGCACGTCACAAATAATTATAAACTAGGCTCTAAAAATCTAACCCCAGTGGCATTGTTCTGTACGCGAGACGGTCGGCCGGGACTACTCACTTCGTGTCCCCGTACCGGACTGGTGCAGAGTTGACTGCGTACGCGCTATTTATACATCTTGCCATCAAGGGGAGCTAGCAAGTCCAAACAACGACATGCTTAGATAACTTACTTATTATTGTACTGAATAAATCAACAAAACTTAGACATTAATCTTTAAGAGTTCGCGGAACATGGCGTGAAATGACGGGCCATAACGTGGTCCGTCACACGTTTCAGAACGTAAAAACAGAACACTAGTGGAGACAGCACGGTGCACGCTGATTGATGCTGGAATAGGAAAAAATACTGGGCGGAAGCAGTTAACGCAACGCGTTATTTACGCAATATCTTACCGTCAAATACAATATTGAAGAAACTATTTGAATTATGGTACAAAAGGAAGGCAAACTTAGTGTTAGGCTACGCGTCTTTCGACTGCCATTGCACAAACCGTATGATTATCTATACTGAAATAAAGGTCAATTATACTTCATTAACAATTTATTTTCTAACGATAGAAAACGTGCACGCGGATTTAACATTTTCAGAATAACTAACTATCTATTTACTAATCTCCCAGAAAACGGGTTGCGTAGAGGAATGTGGTTACGAGCGGCCGTAGCCGCCCTTATGGCGTCGCCGCCACAACGCTCCCGTTTTCTTATCGGAAGAAAGAGTGTGTTCCGGAGGCTTCGTTGGTTTTGTTCCTGTCCGGAGTGTCGTGCTTTGATTTAACCTGGGTTTGATTGGTTGGCAGCCATTGATAGATCTAAGGGTCTTCTTAGTGGTGTGGTCTTGAGTGTGCTGCTGGGGTATTCCGAGTACTTTGTTATCGAACGGGTTCGTTGTTGTTGCTCGCCGGTATCTTGTCGAGGTTGCCATGCGATTAGTACATTTTTAAAAGGAGGGTGTGCCTGGTTGCGTCGTGTCCTGTTTCATGTGCCGGGTTGGATGAATTCTGCATTATGGTGCATACATACTTGGGCTTCGTACAGGTCGTCCTTGTATGCATCATTGTATAGTGGAACGTCAGCTTTGCGTTGGGGTTGAGGGCTGCCGTCTCCGTGCGGGAAACACGTGTCCGTCGGTGAGAATTGTCGACTCTGTGTAACAGAGGTCAACCGCTGGAGACTCGTGTGCAAGAGCATTTAATCCAAATGTGGCAGCCTCGTGTTGTGGTCGCGACGTTCTGATGATTGCGTCTTTGAATTCACGCTGTCAGAAATGTTGTTTTTTGACTGTCGTTGCACAAACCGTATAATTATCTATACTGAAATAAAGGACAATTATACGTCATTATCAATTTATTTCCTAGCGATAGAAAACGTGCGCGCGGATTTAACATTTACAGAATAACTAACTACTTAGTTACTAATCTCCCAGAAAACGGGTTGCATAGAGGAATGTGGTGATGAGCAGCCGTAGCCGCCTTTGTGAAGTCGTCACAGTAGAACACCAACATATTTTTGGGAGTAAAGGATGCACACACATTCTTAATTTTAATTTTTAATTTCATTATTTTTCCATTAGTTTTCAACAATTTTTTGCTCACATACGCTGAAGAAGCGTTCACAATTACGCAGAGAGATGAAAACAGGAAAAATGTTTTTGAGAGAAAGGTGATGAGAGCAATATTGGGTCCAATCAAGATGATCGATGGAAGAATGAGAAGAAGAACAAACAAAGTAGTAAAGAAAGAGCTGGAAGGAGATACAATATCATGAGCAATAAAGCAGAAGAGGATAAGCTGGCTGGGACAAGTATGGAGGAGCGAAGAAAGGGAGGCAACACGGCAGATAGAGAGGTGGGAGGAGAGTGGGACGGCCAAGGAGGGCATGGATTCAGGAGGTGGCTGAAGACCTGAGGAAAGTAGGAATAAGAGAATGGAAGGAAGACACAGGAAACAGAGCAAGATGGAGAAAAATCGTAGTAGAAATAGCAGAATAAGAAAAAGGGACTAATCCAACCAAAAACAGGATTGATTAACATCAAATAGGTGGCGAAATTCTAGAATAGAGTATAAACGCCTTCATACATACATGTAAGGATACAAGATTGTCTGAGAAAGACGAAAGATTGACAGAGGATGAGAGATATGGCAAGGGCGAGGTGTGGTACTGAAGAGCGAGGAAGAAAGGTGTAGGTGGGAGCGGTTAATAGGGATTGCTAGTTGTGTGGGGAAGGAAGGGGCACATAAGTACATTTAGAGAGAGGATGTAATGAAGTGAAAGAAGAATAGAAGCTTGAGTTAAGGGATGTGAAGAAATGAATGAACGAGGATGTAAGACAAGTGAATGTAATCGTTGTTTAACGTACCGAGAGAAAGATTATCGCCGAGACCGCATACGGCCGAGACAAGCCAATTTCGAGGACGTTAAATGATTTTACAGCCTAGGATTACACAATATTTTTTTGGATCTATAGAAAATACTCAATAACTAATAAAAATATTTGTTTGCAACCATATTGATTTTCAAAGTCAAATATTGAACTGATATTAGTTTAAAGGACGTTACTAATAGTAATGG
The DNA here is from genome assembly GCA_030264515.1 of Sepedophilus sp. GC000190. Classification (NCBI taxonomy): domain Eukaryota; kingdom Metazoa; phylum Arthropoda; class Insecta; order Coleoptera; family Staphylinidae; genus Sepedophilus; species Sepedophilus sp. GC000190. The sequence goes on along the minus strand of JARJED010031125.1, from coordinate 5,952 downwards.
ACGCAAGAATGTTAGATTTCTCGGCTGTTACTCATAATACCGGCCGAGAAACATTTCTAGTGCTAATGACAACGGACGACAAATTAGATTTCTCGGTCGGAAATGCAGCTCAGGAATACACTACTAGGTAAAAAAGTGTTTTGCGTCCTGTTATTCAGTTTTGCTATAACATCGCTTAATTTATTAAATATAGCGTAGTTTGGTTCTTCAAAAACTAACAAACATTTTCAAAAAATAGTTTTTTTAAAGCATATTTTTGGTTGCCCTAGTAATTATATAAAATCAACTGATTACGAAAACAAACCCTTAAAACGCATAAATCAACCCTCCAATAACTTCACTTTATATTTATAATTGCAAAACGCTATCTCCACGCCTCACCAAAACACCAGCGTTATTTAACCCTGATAAGAATGCACACCCACACACAAACCAGATCCTATCTGCCCATAATTACAACCCGAAATTATTGTCCCGTAACGAAATCAGGCGATGCGAAATCTGAACCACCCCCTACCCCCATTTTTACCCGCACCCATTACCTACCCTTGCGAATATAAAAAAAAAACTACATCGAGCACATACATCATGAACTAACACATCCTGCTCCTGAAAAAGTACAACATATTTCGCCTCCGGTATTTCGCTCACGTTGCGGAACCGTTCCGGGGGTTTTCCGAAAGTTGAGGCTGCATACGGAAACGTCCATTTTGGCCTTGCATAACACATGTCAAGAGCGTTTAAGGGCGGTTTTATGTGTCGAAATAAAGCCCGGGGAATGGCAGGAACTTGTACTGCGAAACAAATAAAAAGGATGGAGAGCCTGCGAGAGAATGCTTAGAGGGTTAATCCGTGATCTCGGTGGGGATTAAGGCTGAAATGTGATTGATTTCTCGCTTCGGAATTCAATGTGAGGTATACGTCGAGGAATACTTTATATGTGCTCAACAAGATGTCGGAGATAAGTGCGTGATGGTTGTAGGCTTCAGATTAGCACTTAATTGGCAATAAAATCCATATGTGTTAGAGATAGTCTTATGTATTTTGAAATTTTTATTTTGTGCGAATGGACGATAGAGAACGTAACATAATATCAAAAACATGTGGTGGAATTTTCGAGAGTGCGCGATTATTGCGCATTCTCAATAATTGCTTAGATGCTACCGTGGGTTGCCTAAACTCTTGTAATGCCGCCATATACGCTTTCGATTGAGAATTCGTAATACCAGCGCGATTGCGAATTCATAATGCTATGCGCATAAAAAATACGGGATTTGCGATATTCGAAGAGAGTAGGCAACCCACTGTACCATATACACAATTATTGAGAATGCGCGATGATCGTGCACGCTCGAAAGTTCCACTTCTGTGGTGCAAATTATTAGATATTTATTGATTTGCTTGAATTACAAATTGTTTAGAAATAATAAATCGTTAAATGTGTATATAATAGCCAGTATCACACAGGTAGCCGTTAGCTCAAAGAGGTGCACGAATATGTTTTAATATCGGAAATCATTCAAAATTAAGTATTAAAATTATGTGATTTAAGAGGAAAATTATACTTCTACATTGTGTGAACCAACTGAGCTCTCAAGTGCCATATCCCTCGAGTCGGTAATTTTTAATTAATTAATATTATTTTGTCTCATCAACTATCTATCTCATTCTGCATAACAGTATATAACATTTTTTTTGTTTTCAAACTCACTACACACACACGTACAGTTTATTAAAATGAAAATGATTAAAAACATATAATTAGAATATATATTTTCTACTTTTTAATAAATGTACGAGCATAGCATTTTATTTTGCACATATAATTTTTTTTTAATTTTGTTAATATAATAATACGTCGGCATGAATATTTTAATTAAAATTTTGCAATTGAAAATAAAATAAGCAAAATTCGTAAATTAATTTCAATGAATGCAATTCGAACTGAACGTATTAATTAAAATTTCGCAGAGAGTGCACGCTTCGTAATTTCATATAGCTTCGTTTTGACGTGAACAAACTGTAATGTGAAATATATCATGTGCACGGATGGAATGTTTAATATTAATTATGGAAGTCTTTGGGCATTAGGAAGCAGCCAAGGGAATTTGTTTAGTATCCCGTGCTACATTCAATTTTACGTATTATCAAATGAATTTTAGACATTTTCATGAAGATTATTTTAATTAAATATATGTATAATTCTCTTTAATAATGCATATACATTTCAGGTAACATCCTGAACTTAAAAATAAAATGTATCTACTGCCCAGACGAAACTATTATATATTCCTAAATTACACCAAGAAAATGTTTTAAAAATTGTAGATTATCAACACTAATAATAAATCTGTATAAATCTTATTTTCTGTATGTCTGTCTGTTTGTGTTTACACAACTCTAAAATCCCTTATCCGATTTCCATAAAATTTGGTATGTATGTATCCCAGGCGCACAGGATATACTACTATATGTGTCCACCCACATTCGCGCGCGCCTCAAACGATAGGCAACTTTATATGCGCCTGTTTAGAAGTGACATGCCATATAACTAGACAAAAATATAAGTTGAAGCGTACAACATCGCTGAAAAAATGTATGTTAATACTATGAAGGATATAATAGGTAACTTAACTTTATTAATAATAATATTTCAGTATTGGAATTCGTATCTTCTGAATTCATCCATTAAAAGATAAAACTATCATGCCAAGAAGATTTCAAAGCAACGTTTGTAATTAATTATGAATGAAAATGAATTATTTATTAAGGTAAATTACCAAGAGGAACTTTTCCCGAACGCGACATTATTAATGCAAACTTGTAACGACTTTACGATCCACATTTAAAATTATTTTTAAGATCTCCTTTTTTTGCTGTTCTTTCCTTCTTAAAAGGACCTAACGTAAAGTCCCCGGGACCTTTTATTGTGCACAGGCTTCGTATAAATATGGCGTTCCCAGGTGGGATCGTTGTAAAATGTAATGGGCGACGAGTGCAAAGAAAAAAGGACATTTTATATCACATTGAAAGCAAAAAGGGACAAAATTAGGTTTGTTGTATTTTTAAACTATTGCAGGATTTAATTAAATAAAAAAATAATAACATTAATACATTATCAGCTGTACTATTTTTAAATTAATCTTTTAAAAAAGTGAATATGATCATATATCATTAGTATTTACTTAGTATTATTTCACGCCTTATTTACTGTACTCTGCCTTGTTCTAGTAAGAAGTAGGCTAAATGTTTTAAAATGGATACATATGCAAGCTGGACATGTTTGGAGCGCTCATTGAGCTAGACTCGAGTATCTTCCCCACCGCTCTAACTCTACACTCCGAACACCAGCTACATCAAAAATGCCTATTCCCGTGAAATACCCTTATTTTATTATAAATGTAGTGTTTGTCCCCTTTAATATACACCTCGTTTCACTAATGCAGTGTTGCATTCTTGTTTTGGTCGAATTCATGGACGAAATTAGTTTCTCTCAGCTGTTTTAACATATCCGGCGGTTTCTTCTTTACAGCGTCAATTGACTCAAAATGTGTTTCTTTAAACACTTACTTAACTTATGGGATAAGCTAAAAGTCGTACGGTGCTAAATCTAGTGAATATGGATGATGTTCGGTCAAACATTGCTTTACAGAAAGTGCTGTGTGAGCAGAGCGCCCTGTCCTGGTGAAAATGAAACCATTCCTTCACTGTTGCAGGATTTTTTTCGACGCTTTCTCTCAGCTTTTCTCACCATTTTAAAATATTCTGTCAGTGTAATCAATAAACTAATGTAGGATTACTACAAACAGATGCGAATATAATTATGTGTCAAAAATTAATACCTAGGGAGGCACTCGAACCCTCGACGTCGAACTATGCGCGTGCCTACTTTCAACTAACTAAGCCACTATTGGAAACACAACGAAACTATATGGAGACTCACGATCAGCTGAACGTAACAGAGTGTTGCTGTTTGTCTTGCAGGTTGCTCACAGTTACTGCATCACCGGGCTGACTGCTTTGTTTGTAAGGTGAAATCGCAGTCTAGTTATTTAATAGACAAGCCTCGTATATTGAAAATTAATAAAATTGAAGGAAAACCAATAGAAAATCATCGAAATTCAATGGAAATGATTTTTTATAAAAAAAATAAAAACAAAATTGAAGTTAATACAGCTGGCCCAAATTGAACGAAAATAATTATAAATTAATAAAATTTCATGATGATCAATGAAAATTCTAACAAAATCAACGAAAACTTTAAAATAACGAAAATAAATGAAAATTAATATAGTTTTATAGAAACCAATCAAAATTGAACGAAAAGCAACAAAAAACTATGAAATCGAATCAAATTGGTCTTATTAATGCTTTGTGTAGTTTTATCCTTGTTTTCTTTCTTAGTTTCCGATTGTTTGCATAGAATGTTCTGTTTCCGGCGATCAGTTTTTCATTTATTCCTTCTTCGGTTTTTCCTTCCTTGTTTATGTTTATTCCCAGGTATTTAAAGTCCGCTACAAATTTATATTTGTTCTCTCCCACTTTTATGTCTTCGTCTTTCTCCTCTGCATTTACATTCCTTTCATACACCTTATTATTCCTTATACCCGCCATTGTATATACTCTCCCTTATCTTTCCCTGCCTCTCTTGCTTCTCAACATCTTTAAGTCTCTCTCTCTTAAGGGTAAGAGAGAAATGTGGAGTGTAGGTGGAGTTGTTTATAGGGATAAACAACTCCACCTACCCTCAACATTTCTATGATACCCTCCCTCGACAACTCAGCCCACTCTTACACTCCCTTATCCTTTTTCCCTATGCCCTCCCTTCCCACTCCCTCCCCCATGTTCATTTCATCCACTCCTCCTTCACCAATATTTCCTCTACCAGCTCTCTCAGCATTCCTCATACTTTATCACCTTCACTTTGCTTACCATCCTAACGTCAATCTATTCATCGTATTGCAGAAGTATATAGGTACTCTGTTGTCGATTTTTCCACACATTACCACTCTTTTAAAAATCCTCATTTGTTTCCTTAATATTTCTTCTACCTCATTATGGTCCCCACACTTGAGTTCCATATAATAAAACTTCATTGCTGTTGCATCCCAAAGGCTACATATTATCTCCCCTCCCCTTTTATCAATTCTTCCATTCTACCCCTTAATTTTTGAAAAAAATTATTTTTACATTAATTGCGAATCACTTGACTATTTGCTTGCCAATATTTGAGTTAAAATTTCAACGAATGCATTTTTCATAGCCTAACTTGCAACATAATGTAATAATTGCATTTTGCAACAAAAAGTCAATTTGAAAATTATCTAAAAAATATTTGCGTTTAAAAATTTGGAAAAATATTATTTTTACATTAATTGCCAATCACCTGACCATTTGCATGCCAATATTTGAGTTAAAATTTCAACGAATGCATGTTTCATAGCCTAACTTGCAACATAATGTAATCATTGCATTTTGCAACAAAAAGTCAATTTCAAAATTATCTAAAAAATATTTGCTTTGGAAATTTTTTAAAAACATTATTTTTCTATTAATTGCCAATAACTTGACTATTTGCTTGCCAATATTTGAGTTAATATTTTAACGAATGAATTTTTCATAGCATAAAATGCTACATAAAGTAATAATTGCATTTTGCAACAAAAAGTCAATTTCAAAATTATCTAAAATAATATTTGCGTTTGACATTTTTGGAAAATATTATTTTTCCATTAATTTTTAATTACTTGACTATTTGCTTGCCAATATTTGAGTTAAAATTGTAACGAATGTATTTTTCCTAGCTTAACATGCAACTTAAAATAATAATTGCATTTGGAACAAAAAGTCAATTTCAAAATTATCTAAAAAAATATTTGCGTTAGAAATTTTTTTAAAATAATATTTTTACAATAATTGCCGCCAATCACTTGACTATCTGCTTGCTAATAT
>JARJED010030977.1:0-10297 GCA_030264515.1 Sepedophilus sp. GC000190 | reverse complement strand
TTAAACTTAGACTCGTCCTATAATACCTGACTTATATAACTCGTTGTTTAATATACTATTATTGGCATACAATGATACCAACTTTGATAAAAGTGTGAAGTAATGGGTGCGCCATGGACTCATTATAGGTTTAAATTTAGTGAAATAATAGCGTTATTATAGACGGAAATTCTAAAAAAAATGCACTACGCATATATGCATGCGTCGCACAATTTCGTTTTACGCATATATGCGTGCATAGGCGTTAAATGGTTAAAATTTTCTCATAGGAACGTAAATATTAGTTAACAAAATTAATTAAATCAAATAATCAATTTTAAACAATGCCAAGAAATTGAGTTAACTTGTTTAAAAAAAAATAATGATGAAAATTCAAATACATTAGATTGTTTTTAATGAAACCTTCATTGCAAATTCAATGAAATTTAATCAAATCAATAAAATTTACTTACTTATTTATTTCGAAAATTAACTAAATGTTTTGAAATTAACAATTATTATTATAATAAAATTCAAATTTATTTTACAAGAAGAAATTCTATGAAAATCAAGAATATAACGCAATGCAAAATGAAATTGAAATAGTTAATAACATTTTAACAAATTCTCGTAAAGAAGTAAGTGATGTTAACAAGTATACAAATACATTCAACCAAATGCTATGAAGTTTCGATGAAATTCAATTCAAATAATTTTTTATAAAAAAAAATCTATGAAATCCAGCAAAAATTTTATAAAACCTTCAAAATGCATTAAATTTTTTTAAACGTAAAATTTACAGTTTAAATAATATTTTTATAGTTATAATAATAACACAGGTTTACAGAAAAATAAAAAATCTATAGTATAAACAAAACCATGTGATTCTTTTGTATTTTTGCGTGCTGAATCCGAATCCGTAGCCAGAAACCACATATCGTCGCTACAATGTCAACTTGAATGTTATCAATGCTAAAGTGATAGATGTACTTCGTGAATCTAAACCCCTTTTATTCCCGATTTCTCATTCGTAAGAGTGTGGTTTTCACATGTGCTTCAATAGCGAAAGAATGAACCAAAAACCTGTTGTTGAGATACTTAAGATTATGTTTAAGAAAACGTTGGTTTCTAACATAATAAACTTTAATTATCTCAAAATTTTGACTTGGTACGTGGTTTCTGGCAACGAATTTGAATTCACACGCAAAAATCGTAAAACTATATATAAAAAAATGTAGACCTGTGTTATTGCTTGAATAAAACAAATCAATAAATAACAAAAGTCTATTTTTTTTTGTATAATACCACGTACCACGTCAAAATTTTGAGATAGAAATTCACTTTTTCTTATACAATCTGTGATTATCATTTTAATTTCAATTTTGCAAACCTGTGTAATTTTAGTATCTAAAATGAAAACTAGGCAGTGAAATAACATTTTCAATTATTGATATAGACATGTTTATAATATAATTACATTTTCTATAGGTTTGACATTTCAAATAACAATTTCGACAATGATTTGATATTTTTAACAAATGAAATAACATTTTTGATATGAAAGTAATATATTAATAGTTATTTTTATAGCTGAAATTTAATGTCTGATGTTAAAATGACAATGAGAGATAAAAGGTAATTTTTCGCCTTAGAAGGCATTATAGAATGAGGTTCTCTAGAATAATGGCCATTGTAGTATCGATAGAAAATACAGAGCGGAGAATTGACGCCGTTGACTAAGTTTATCAGTAAGCGTTGATGGAACGAATAGTCCTTTTTCTATAGAATCTAATATTAGAAGAGATTTTTTATAAGTTTCTAGACTCTGAATAGATGAAAAGAAATGTCTGGATCTAAAACGAAATCCTAATCTTTGTGATGCACACTTAGCTATTTCCATGATGTGTTCAATTCATGACTATCAGTGATAGTGACTCGTAAAATCGACAATGCATTCTCAAAATTCAAGGCGTCGGTCATTAGGGAAGTGTATGGGATCAAATGTTTAATCCATCGTTTTGAGTTTCCTTTGTGTTGAATTTGATTCCCCCAGTTAGATAGTTTGTCGAGATCAGCATTGATAGATAACATAGCAGAAAATCTTGCCGAAAAGATGATTATTTGTATCTTTGTTACTTGTAATATTTCTATGCAACGTGCTATTACCAGAAAAAAAAACTGAATTACCAATTAGGAAATAATATCGTTGATGCAACGAAGAAGTAATGTTGTCGGTACACCTATATTAATCTTATTATGACAATTGCAAAAGATTACATATATAACTACTCTAATTGTACAGTTAGAGATCAAATTTTCTATCAAATTGTACAGTATTGAGTGAAGTTTAAAAGATAGAAGTTTGTTCAATACTACTACTGCGGAATCCTTATCGTTGACACTGAAATTCTTAAAGTTCAATAAAATTACATCCAAGATTCAATGAAAGTTAAAGATAATGTTCATTAACGTGATGGCAACGCCCTACTGATGAACATGAAATTGGGAAAATGTACATTCTAGGGATGGCTGATCACGTAATCAACAACAATTATAGCAACAATGACGAAATGTCTGGATTACTCAATTGATCTTGGTTAGAATTCAATAACCAGCGTGGCACATAGCCAGGAGAGTAATTGTTTGCGAAGATTGATTAATTTTCGCAAAAACAAAGGGTTTTTTTATATTTTATATATATAGTTTTTGCAGGTGGCGTGTCTGGTGTTTTGTGCTTCTTGCATTTGCACTGGATAACTCATTTTCATCTTTTAAAGATAATGTAATGACATCCGATAATGAAATTTGTAGTAATTGAAATAAAATTCAATGAAATTTTACAATTTTCAGCATAAATCCAATGAAATTTATTGAAGCTGTTTCAATCATCATAAAAAAGAGAACGAAATTCAATGAAATTTTAGAAAATTCAATGGAACTTCGTTCCAATTTAAAAAATCAAGGATTTTATTAAAAATTTGGCTAAATCTAATAAAATGATAAAGTCATTAAAATTTTAGAGTTTTTGATATTTATATAAAAATGCCTTAAATTTTTTAAATTTATTTTAATTTACCACCCTTTGAAACTATAAAAAACAATATTAAAATTCGTTAAACACTATTACGTAAATACAAATTCATTGAAAGATTCTCGAAAATCGTTGAAATTATTGAAAATCATTGAAAATCATTAAAAAGTCTTTGCATTTCATTGATAAACATTATAAATAGAGAATCATCAAAAAACAGTACCTTGAAACTCATAAAATTCTTCTTCTGCGCTAATTTTCTCTTTTCACTGAAACGTAAGACCCCCTATTTCTTCTTTAGGTGCTTTCTCCCAACGGAGGTTAGCAATCATCATAGCGTTTCTGACTTTCGACGCTGCTGCTCTAAATAATTCGGTTAATATTTCTCCAAACCATTCTCGTAGGTTCTTCAACCACGATGTCCTACGGCGACCCCTGGATCTATTTCCTTGTATTTCGCCTTGCATAATAAGTTGTGAAGTTGAGTATATTTCTTCTCTGGTAATGTGTCCTAGATACTCAATCAAGCTTGCGTTTTTTAATCGTTAGGATCAGTTTTTTTTTTATCTTTGCTCATTCTTCGCATAACTTCTTCGTTGGTTAGAAGGTCCCGTCCACGGTATCCTGAGCATACGCCGATAAATCCACATCTCAAACGATTCTAGTTTTTTTTTTAATGTTTTTCTTCTTCAAGATCCACGCTTCCATGACGTACAAAAATTTGGAGTAAACGTAACAACGTACCATTCGAACTCGTAGGGTTACGTCGAGGTTCCTAATATAATATAATATCTATTAATGATAAGTTTCATCATCTTGACAAAGGTTGCTTTTGCCATTTCGATACGCTTGTTTACTTCACAGGTCTGATCGTTGCTCTCCTCGAATCGTTTACCTAAATACTGATAGCTTGATACTCTCTCAATTATGGTGTTATCTACTGACACGGCTGGAAGCTGGAATTTTATTGTCAGGTATCTTCTTGACCACCATAATTTTGGTTTTCCATAAGTTCATTTTTAATCCATAAGTTTGGCTGATAGTATTTATGTTTTGCAGCATCTCTTAAATATCCTGTATTTGTAGCTTTTATAACCGTATCGTATGCGTATGTGATATTGTTGATCGTTTGTCCTTTTATAACTATCCTCCCGGATTCTTCATTTATGGTTTACCTGAATATGCACTCTGAATACATATTGAAGAGCAACGGTGACAAAATGCAACCCTGTCGAACCCCACGTCGGATTTCTATTTCATTGGAGTCCTGTCCCTCAACGTTTATTAGGTCTTTCTGATTCCAGTATAAGTTTTTTATCAGTTGAATGTCATTATACCTTTTTGTTGTGCTATCTTCAACAATCTTTCGTGTTTAACCATATCAAAGGCTTTTTCGTAGTCGATGACGCCAATAATATTTTAAAAGAAATTAAGGACATGCCTATTCCAGAAAATTTTACACAATTCAGATAATTTCTGGGCATGATCAATAATTATCAAGTTTTATTCCAAGATTACCAGACATTGTGCACCTTCTATATGAATTGATTACACAAGACACTAAATGGACTTCAGCAATGAAGCATATAAAAACATTAAAATTGAAATTATATCACAGACTTTTTTTGCACATTACATAATTAGAGATAAATTTAACAGTTGATGCTTCGCATCATGGCTTAGGGGCAGTTCTGACGCATATTAATCATGATGGCAGTGAACAACCAACCCATTGCTTTTACATCGAGAACATTTTCCTAGGCAGAGAGAAGTTATATTCAAATAGATAAGGATTGTTTTTGAGGTGAAGAAATTTTACCAATGGTCGGCAATTTAACCGATTACAAACCGCTTACCTTTGGCCCAAAAAACGGGTACCAGCAATGGCAACATATCGTTTACACCGTTATGCGTTATTCTTGTCAGGGTTTCATTTTAATATAAAATATATACAATCAGTCAATAATCATGCTGACTTTTTATCGAGAATGCTAATTTAGGGAATTTTAATTATATAGATTATATATCTGATGCACGGTTAAACATTTCCGAAATTAATAAATGTTATAAAAATGATAAAATTTTAACAGATGTTATTAAATTTGTAAAACAAGGTTGGCCATCAAAGTATGAAAAAGTTTATCAACCTTATTTTACTCGTAAAGAAGAAATAAATTTAGAAAACGGTGTGTTAGTTTGGGGATACAGGGTAATAGTATCAGAGCAATGAAAGAATTCAATTTAACAAAAATTACATAGTACCCACATGGGGATTGTTAAAATCAAGTAGATGGCGAGATCATATATTTGGTGGCTTTGTGTTAATAAGGAAATTGAAATAAATTGCAAAAATTGTTAGATTTGTCAAACGTATCGAAGTAATCCTGCAAAAGCACAACCAAGTTTTTGGCAAATTCCAGAAGAAGTTTGGGATCGAATTCATTTACACTTTCTTGAACCTTTTAATGTAGGGGTGGGCAACTGCCAGCCCGCGGCCACATCCGGCCCGCGACGATGTCGAATCCGGCCCGCTCCGTAAATGCGTAAGTAGCTAGACTGTGTTGGTTCCGGACCAAGATTTACATGTAATCTCCCTATGTTAGGGAAAGCGCACTTTTCTGCGATTCGCAGCTTATGTCCCAGATCATCGATCATCAGGAGTCTGCATAGGACCCAAATATGTCTGGACCACATGAAGCGCGTGATCTTTCGGATGCTGCGTCTGGACCAGATGCTGCGCGGAGCGCGTAATCTTTAGGAGGAAATCAAGCCCCGGAAGATCAAGCGCTCTGTGTAGCATGTGGCATGCAGAATCAGGAGGATGTTAACCCCCGAAATGTGCAGCAATTAGTTGAATTGGTTAAGATGTTGCCATGTTGCCAAATTTATAATTTTTACGTTTTATGCGCCGCAAATTTAAAAACGATTAATAACTTTAATTAAATATGGTGCAGTTAAATGCAAATTGCGTATAATTAATGACAAATCAAAAGACATCGGGCGTGCGGCTATATGTGGACGGCGCCAAGTCTTGCACAGCAGTTATGTTTCGAGATGCGGAAATGTGCGGAGTAATTTGCAATACCGATGCATGCGAAATCGTCAATGACATGTCGGCTCGCGGGTGCCGCGGTCAATTGGGCGTGCCGCGCGAATATTTTCCAATAAAAGCACAATGTGCATTACACATTCAATTGGTTAAGTTAATTGCCGTTTTATTCGCGTACGTCCCGATACATTCAGATTGTCGATTACCTTTCGGCGCGACCATTAAACGCGGTAATTGTTTATGAATAATCGCGATTACGCGGTGTGCCGCGCAAACGGCTCCCGCGATATCCCCTCGGTTGTAATCCCCTCAGGAAGAAAGCTCTTCCGCCAATTAATAATCGTATTCCTTCTGTATTTAATGAATCCACTTATCATAAATTAAGAATAATTATAATTTTTTTTATTAATAAATAGTATTAAAAATTCCTAGCAGTTTGAGCCCACACACGATAAATTATTTTCTATATAAAGCGATTTAAGACAATTTTAAGAATTAAAGATGGCCGCTCGCGTACCGTCACCCCCCATTAAAAATAACGCCCATCTAATGATCGCCAAATCCTATCTGGAAAATGTTTTCTCCAATTTATAACCATATTCCTTTCGTCCATTGATATACCACTAGTCAAAGATTAACTTATTACAATAATAATTGCAAACAGAAAAAAATCTGTTGTGGCTATCCACACAACACTATCATTGATAACTCAAAAATGGCTCAATATTTTTTTATCAAACTTACCATATGTATTACAATTAAAAAACCGATTAATTTATTCTTCATAAGTTTTTCTGAAAAATTGCTCTAAAAGGTAGTTTACCTGAACAAGTGCCCAAATCTCTTTAGATTAAGTATTTGATGGCCTGAACGAATTTCAACCAAAAGCTTTTCAGCCTCTTTTCCCATCAAATAACGCCTACATGCAAAATTTCATTCAAAAAATTTCATTAGTTTTTGAGAAAATGCGCGACAAAAAAAATCATACATATATACTGACATTTTAAATAGTCTAAATATGTTCAGGGGACCCCAAAGGTGCATTTTCATTAATTTTTGAAAAACTTTTTTCACGAAAACAATATCTTCTCACACTATCGTATGATAAGGTAAAAATATTAATATTTATTGGTTTCTTAGATAAACAAAACGTCTAGTTCATGATTTTATTTTTAATTCATGTCAAAATAAATATTCGTTGGAAATCTTATCAAAATTTAAAGCAAGTACAAGACAATTTGATTAAATTATCTAAAATGCAGAAAAATTGTATAAATGTAACAAAACTAAATATTCATAAAACAATTCATTTAAATTTAATTAAGCTTTGACCCAGATTCAATGAATTTCACTTGGAATTATTAAAATTATTTAAAAACTCAAGAATTTTTTTTAGATTTAACTTATTTTTCAATACATTTTTAACCTATTTTATCAAAATAAAATTAAATCTAAAAAATCGACGAATTCAATACAATGCAATGCAAATCCATTGTATTTATTAATTTTATATCAAAATTAAAAAAAAAAAATCAAGGCAATTAAATTAAATTTTAATGCAAGATAATATTATGCCATTTGAATGTACTCATTTCATTAAAATTTAATGATACGTTAAATTTTTTTGACGAATTGAAACAAAATTCACTAGATTACAGGATTTGATTTTTTGATTAGATTCAATAGTTTTTACTAAAAACATGTTTTTAACCCTAGTAAAAACTATCTCCAGTATATATTATAGTTTCGGCTTACATATGTTCCTAAAATTGAAAAAGTTTATTGATATTTTATTTTATTATTCCAATAATTTTAGTAACAATAATAAATATATCTAAATGTTAATTAACGATGAATACCACCAAGTAACGCTTAACTCTCTTCAATTTATATCTAAATGTGTGACAATATCGTTTTTTTTTACGTGTAAATGGCATTAAAGGTATTGAACTGATACTGCCGATCAGTTGTGTCTTGCCGTTCAGTTGTCCACCGATCAGTTGACCTGCGATCAGTTGTCCTGCCAATCAGTTGTCCGTCCTCGATCAGCTGTCCTGTCGATCAATTGTTGCTGATCAGTTGGTACCGATAATTTGTTCTGTTTCGGTAAAAATCACCTGATCATCAGAGCTGCCAAATTGAAGAATATATATTTGTTTTCATTTACATTGGAGTGATATCCAAGGATACTTTAACTCAAAACATTTTCTGCAGTTAATAAATAATTATCTTATGATTTACATATTGCAATATTAATAGAATTTCTTCTCTATTAGAAAGTAGATAAACATTATCATTAAAATATCAGTGGAATCCGAAGATATAAAATAAAGCTACGCAATAAAAATGCGCATATGTAGCAGTATTATTACATAATTTAAGCAGCAAGTGAATTCTAAAATATTCATTCAAAATTGAACATTGGTATTATAAAAATAATAATTAGAATCTTCAACATTTCTATATCTATTCGGAAAATTTGAAGATTTTAAATGAATTTTGTTGAAATTTGATGGAATTTTATAGAAGTTCTATAAATTTGATTGAATTATCTTGAGATTGAATCAATTTACAGTTTACTTTTCATGAAATTTTTTTTTTTTTTTTGCTGTCCCATTAAATTCGATATAATCCTCAATGATATATTTAATTTTGTATCATAATTTGCTATGGTTTCCATAATTATTTCATTAATTTTGAATTATTGTTTTAATATTGTGAAACTGTTACTTACAATTTTATTGCATTTCAAATGATTTTATCGATTTTTTAAAAATATTTTTCAATGATTCTCACCGAAGTATGATAATCTTAAACTGTTTTCCTGCGATGCTTTTCCATGGTTTTTACAAGCAATCAATAAATTTCTGATCCCATAAAAAAATCATGGCTCTAAATATTTTTTTAAAAAGACTTGAATTTAAAAAAAATCTATAAATTTTTACATTTTTCTATGATTATCAAAACTATTTATAATTAATTATGATATTTATATATTATAAATTATATAATATATATGTATATAATATAATACAATTTTATTTTAATATAAATAATTTTTCAAGAAATTTTATTGATCTTTATTTCAATGTTTTTTTTAGTGTATGTACTTCAATTGATTTCTTTATTTTTGCAATATTGTAAAAATTCAACAAATATTTCAGATTTCATTTTATTTAAAAATATTTTTAAAATTACATCGAATTTTATATAATATTCATTAATTTTTGTATCCATTTCTCTAAAATTTCATGAACGTAGATATAATTTCATTGATTTTCATCAAAATCTTTAAGAATACAATATATTTTCTAGAAAATTTCTTTGAATTGTCTAAATTTGCAATTATTTTAAATATAATTTCATTTAATGTATCTTAAATTGTACCGATTTTATAAAATTAAATTAATTTTCTTTAAAATATGTACATTTGTATGTGCAGTTTTGTAATTTAAAATATTTTCTATTTAAAAATACGAATTGGTCAGATAAAATCATGTATGTTTTTGTCTATAGTTGCATATGTGTATTATTTTACTTTCTTATTAATTCGAACTCTTTATATAACCATACACCATGTAACTCGTAGTCCAGGCAATAGAGGAAAAATAGGAAAAATAAATCGTGTAGTTTTGAAATTTGGCAGAGTTGTGGGGGGAAGTGTACTGAACAGCATATTAAAAGTCCCCGAAAATGAGAGGTGCGCGAGGGAGGGGGAAGCGTCGAAATGCAGTTTTTCTCAGTTTTTCCTAAATATCTCAAAAACTATTTCTCTAGCGAAAAATACTTTATATACAAAATGAAACTACATAAAATTTCATACAAAAATATTTGATCCATTTTTCTGTAGGATTGTTAGTTTAGAAAATAAAAGGGGATGAAAAATGACATAGGTTTGAAAATTCTTGTTTTCTCGGTTTTATTTGTATCAAAAAGACAGCAACTGGTAATTAGAATGGTACGATGCTAAATTCTTAAAAAAATATTAGTACTAATGACAAATATTACATACAAAACTCAATATTATTATTGACATGAACTATTACTCGTTATATTTTTGGTAAAAAATACATTTTTATTTGAAAAAAAAAAAGTAAAGAGTTAGATATATTTAGAAATTCCAAGACCTAAAAATGTCTCAAATACAATGCGACAAAATTAAACAACAAATTATCAAAATAAAAACAATATGTTAGAATGGAGGGGAGATGAAACAAATAATCTCATCGCTCTTGCGT
>JARJED010030715.1:0-11253 GCA_030264515.1 Sepedophilus sp. GC000190 | reverse complement strand
CTCACTGACTCACTGACTCACTGACTCACTGACTCACTGACTCGCTGACTCACTGACTCACTGACTCACTGACTCACTGACTCACTGACTCACTGACTCACTGACTCACTGACTCACTGACTCACTGACTCACTGACGCACACGCACACGCACACGCACACGCATATCGGATCCGGTTTTGATGAATACTTATTGAATTTTCATCGCCGGGAAGTTCTTTCTAAAATCATTGAACTATTTTCGGATTTAATTAAGTTTTATCATAAATAGAATTTATTTTTATTTAAAATTAAAAATAAAATCATTGAATTTCTATAAAAGTGCTTGATTTCTGATAAAATTTTATTGAATTTTAATGAATATTAAAAATTGCAATTTCAATCAATTTCTCCAACAATAATTTAATTTTAAGTATATTTATTAAATATTTAGATTAAATCTTCGAATTTTCCCTCTTATTCATTGAATGTTGCCAAAAATCATTGATTATTTTCAATTTCACATAACTTTTTATTTAAAAGATTAGAATCTAATTTAATTGCATTAGCATTCAAAGATTTTTATAGAATTTCAAGATTTAATAAAAATTAAAAATAAATTAGAAAAAAAATCGAATTTAATGAAATCTAATTGAAATTTTCTTTTTTTTGTAAACTTTAATGAACATTTTTAATTGAATTTTAACAGAATCAATGTTTACGAAAATTCAATGACATTTGATCATACATATTTTGTACAACAATAATAGAATTTTAGTAAAAATTAATTCAATTTTCTCATTTTTTTACAAAAGTTTATGAATTTCGAAGATTTCGTAAAATGTTATTAAATTTTCTTAATAATCGCTTAATTTAGTTGAAACTGCGTACATCGTTTTATGATTTTTCAACTGAAAATTATTTAATTTTCATGAAATTTCTTTAAAAATAATTACAAATAGCCAATTTATTATATTTTTAAAATCATTATTGAATTTGATTTGAAATTCTTTAAATTTATTTCAAATTAAGTTTTCATGGATGTCTCTGAAGTCCCTTGAAATTACTTTGAATTTAAATAAGATTTCTCTAAATTAATTTGTTCCCAAATTTGAAATTATTAGATATTTTTTGGGTTTGTTTTTAATTCATTGAAGTTTTCAATAAAATAATTTAAAAAATTGTGGAATTGTGCTAAAATTTATGGAAATTAGCAATTTTAATTTGAATTGAATTTTAAAAGGATTACTCATCAAATCATTGAAAAATTTCCAAATCATTTGAAAGTCTGTATGATGTCATATGTATGGTCACAACAGAATTTTACTTTATGCACTTTAATCAAAATTATAAAATGTCTTAGTTTAATAAACTTTTATTAAAATCAGATTAAATTCAATTAATGTTCGGATTTTTTTATTGCAATTTCTTAAGAATTCATTTAATGTTTGACAATTTTTTACACCATTCAATCAAATTTCGTGAAATTGAATTACATTTATTAGTGAATTGAAATTTCATTTCACTCAATGACACTAAAATTGCGTATATTATGTATGAACTGTTACGAAATTCCTTGAAATTTACTTAATTGCAATTTCAATCAAGTTTCAATGAAATTTATTAGCAAATTAAACAAAAATTAATATATATAATAAACGCTTTGAAACAAATGTATTGAATTTCATCAAATTAATTAAAATTTCACGGAACTCAATAGAAGTAATACATTTTTAAATTTTTTTCTAAAGTTATTGTAATTTAATTTAAATTTCAAACAGCTATATAAACATTTGTCAAAACATAAAAATGTCAAAGTTAAATCTTCTCTTGCCATAGTTCTCATAGTCGTCAGTCCTAAGGCTGGTTAGGTAAATATCTTCGTCTTTCCCTTTCTTGTGCCAATCTACTCATTTACCTAAAACTACGGCACCCTACATCTTTAAACAAATGAGAACAATAATCTAATTTCGTGTTTTATACGTATTCTATTACATTTTGACAAAATTCAAGAAAATTTCATTAAGTTGAATTAGAGACGCCGAGGTAGACGGACGTGCTTGTCCGGAGCGGTGCAGTGCGAGGTTAGTGCAGAGGAAAAGAAAGGCTCTCGCAGGAGGAACCAAGAAATAGTAACAGTAGCAGATTAGTGTAGAGAAGTGAAGCATGACAAGATAAGTGGGTAAAAATTACAAGTGTGAAGAGATAGAATAAGATGAATAAAGACGAGGAGGCATTAGACACGAAACATTTCTTTTTGAGTAGTTGCGCGAAACAAGTTTAGTCATCAGCCTGGTTTTAGAGAGAGCCCCGGGGAGTAGAGGAGTGAACTCCAAGAAACTGCGTGCGTCTGAGTGAAGCGTATTGCATTGCGGAAATAGTTAAAACGGAGTGGCCGCTGTACAGTCAACAAGAAAAATAGTAGCAGAGTGAAAAAGTGAAAGGCGGAAACATCAAAGTTATAAAAATGAAGGGGTTTATATTGGATAGTGAAGATGTGAAGACCTGATGGAGTGGTTCCGTGCGAAGATATGAAAAGAAATGGCGGAATGGCAAGAAGAGATGAGGAGTGACATCATAAAATGGAGAGAGGAGATTAAATATAATGCGAATTAAATAAGAGAAGACATAGAAAAGTATGTAAAAGAAGTAGTAAGCATTAATTAATAAATGAAACATATTGATAGAAGTGGAAGCAAGACGGTAAAAAACTCTGAGATGAACGTGGCAGAGGGGAAAAACAGGGATATGACAGGGGGGAGTTCAGGATATAAAACAGGATGGGACTGGTCGATAAAAACAGAAAAAATTTAGCCAAAATGTAGTATATCAATTAAGGAGGCAGAATTTAACCAGCTGGGTGTCTAGGAGAAGCAGGAAGACGTAGGGGTACCAAGAGAAGTTTCCCGGTAGAATAAATCAATATAAAGGATGGCGATAACACAGAAAAGGGTTATAAGGGGACGATAGTAGACGGGTATAATAAGAAATGGAAAAAAGAAATACAGAGTGTGACAGGAAAAATAACAAGTGAGCCGGAAAAAGAGGAAGATATGGATAGTTAAGATAGTTGGGATAAATAAAACATAGGGACCCTCTTTAAAAGTTTGAATACAGAAGTAACACCGAGGGAAACAGCTGAGGTGAGATCGGATATGGTACTAGTAAAGTTTTATAACAGAGAAGACAAAGAGAAGATTCTAAAAGAGAAAGGGAGACTAAAGGTGGTGTATATATATATATATATGTGAACGAAGACCTTTCAAGAGAGGAGTAGAGAATAGAATGGATCCGGGGGGAAAGGGAGAGAAAGAACAAAATATAAAGCAAGTGAATTCGCGTTAGTGATTTTTTAATAAGAAGTGAAGAAATGCTTGTTAATTTTTCAATAGTGGAACATTTGAAAGTTCTCGTTATTTTGAGTTTTTATAGCGGTAAGAAATAGAATTGAGGCGGCATGTGCCGGATGATGTGTTAGTCAGGGTTGGATAAAATGTTAAATTTAATTATGGCGAGAAAGCAGTAAGAATTAGAATGCAAATTTAAATTTGAATTAGGACCTAAGTTTATAGAAATTAAGAGAATGTTTTCTAATTATTTATGTGTATGTTTATACTTATAGGAAACTGTTGTTAGTTAAGATGAAGAAAAATAAAATAGGGAGAAGGAATAAAGAAATTAAGGGGTTAGTTAGGTTTTCGCTATTATTATATTAAAAGAAAATAGTATAGGTTGGCATATCTTTTAAGACGGGTATAGGTCGCAACAAGGGTGTATACAAGGGAATAATGGTATGTTTATTGGCTATTGCTTGGTATTGCTTATTACTTAAGAGTTTTGAGTTTGAGTTTAGTTAAATGGGACTAGGTACGTGCGCGTCCACGTGTAAAAGGAAAAAAAGGTGTATTTTAATTTAGGTACGGTGTCTAAAAGGTAAAAGGAATATGGGGTAGGATAAGAGGGAGGAGAAAGGTAATGTAATGTATAAAACATTAATAGCTGGGCTATGGAACGTATGTTTTTATATATACTGTAGGCCAATAAAAGC
Organism: Sepedophilus sp. GC000190; assembly: GCA_030264515.1. Lineage (NCBI taxonomy): Eukaryota > Metazoa > Arthropoda > Insecta > Coleoptera > Staphylinidae > Sepedophilus > Sepedophilus sp. GC000190. The sequence continues at coordinate 7,227 of JARJED010030715.1, read as the reverse complement.
ATCGATTGATTTATAAATTCATCCAAATTCTATTTAAAAAAAAATCATATTTTGTAATAAATAATACGAAATTTACTTAAATAATAAAATGAAGTTTTATCTAATTTCAATGAATTTCGATTATACTTCGCTGAAATTTAATAACATTTTCTTGTATTTATCGACATTTTGCCAAAAAATCAATAAAATCAATTTAATTTAGAATATGGATAATTCATTGAATTCAGATGAAATGTCATTAAATTTTTCTAACAATTTCATGAAATTTAGATTAATTTTATTTGAAATTGTTATTATTAATTTTTATAAAATTTGGCTCAAATGGCATATTTCAAGTTAATTGTAATATTGATTAATTGAATTTATTTTTTACTAAATGACATTAAATTTTGTTAAAAAAATAATTTCAATAAAGTTTAATCGAATCATCATGATAATGTATTACTTTCTTGAGAAATCATTAAATTGTGATGAAAATATTTCATTCCAATTTGTTAAAATTTTATTGAATTGAATTTGGAGAAATTTCAAGGAATTTCAATCACATTGTTAAAAAAATGAACTGTTTAAACATCATTGATTATTTTCAAATATTGGTATGTGAAACTCAAACATGATTAAATTCTAAAATTTGACTTAAATCATGAAATTGTTTAAAAAATAATGGAATTTTACGTATGTTTTCGTTGGAATTTGAAGTATTTCTGTGAGTTTTATTCAAAATAGGTTTAAACATAATTGAATATTCGTAAAATTTTATTGAATTTTTTGAATATAGAACGAACCAAAAAGAAATCGCCATTTGAAATTCAAGTACCCAGAGACTGGTACCAATTAGTTAGATCTTGTAGCAAAAAAAAGTGATTACAATGGAATGTGAAATTTTTTCAAAAAAATATATGAGGATGAGATAGAGATGTTGGCTAACGTATATAAAAGGACATGAAAACATTCAGTACAAATTTAGTTTGTCGGAAGAAGATTCGTTCAAAGAAATAACTTTGTTATAAAAAGGAAAAAAATTAAAAGAATACAATTTAAAACTTTTATATAATGGTCCAAAACCCATTAATTCTAAGAAAAAGGCAAATTTGCTGGAAATTATCAACCTGCTTGACAATGACGTACAAGAGTTTTACAAAAATCTCAGGGATGAAACAACTCTAACGAAAGATACACACCCAGACATCGATCGGTATTTTTCAAACAATGATAATGATGAATAAAATGTGCAAAAATATCTTGTATTAAAAATACTTATTTTTTATTTTTTATGATTAAATTTAATAATAATTAATAATAATAATTATAATAATAACAGTATACCTAAAACAAATTTTGTATTACTAATTTTATGTTTACTTACTCCATTGTTACCACAAAGTTCCTAAAAAATTGGAAATTATGTACACTTTAATGATTTTGAGAATAGAAACGCGATTTATTTGCATTTTTTAAGTAAACTTATCCCTACTTCATTGTTGAAAAAAATCAAATGAAATAAATTAAGTTTACATATGACCATTTAAGTGTATGTATATGAAGTCTTTAATTGTTATAAATACACATATGCCCTTTCCATCGTTTTAGGTTACCAATTTTATTTAACTTAAAAGGTCACATCTGTAGATTTAATTGAAAAACATCAATAATATTTTAATCAATTTTTGCATAAGTAAACACAAAATTAATATGATATTCTAATTTAAAAAAATAAGTATCCTAATGGCATATATAGATTTCACATCATTTCAAAACTTAAATTCTCATTTGACACAAACGTCAAAATCAGACTTACGACCTTTTAACTACCAACCACAGGTTTACTAAAAAAACTATGTATTTGCTAACATAAATTAATACTTCGTTGAGTAATAATTGCTAAAAGTTCAAAGTGTTTCTAGTAGAAAAGATTTTAATTGAAAAGAAAAAGGGAAAAATATTTACCTACACCCTACACCAAAAAAGATGATGTTCACCCCATCATTGCCACACTAGTTTGGAAGGTTTACACATCCAAAATAAGAAAGGCGAACACCACCTTCCCACACCAGTTTGGAAAGCGTTCACACGAGGAATGCGAACAAACACATTGCAAACATCCGCATGCTTAGTTTTTAAGTAAAAAAAAAAAAAAAAATCCAAACATCTTAAAAAAACCTATACATTTAAAATGACATATTACGTTTATTATAAATAAATAATAAATAAACTTCACTGTTCCCTTTCTGCACAAGGGGAATGTTCTTTGTTTCTGATTGTAATCTTTTTACCTCCATTCTAATCAGTGTACCTAAGCTGTGCTTACAGATATTTTTTTTTTGAAAATAGAGGGCTGTTACAGCAACAGTTACTGTTCATGTCTACTGTGATTCCCCATATTGCATTATTGTGGGCAGAGAATTCCTCAAAGGGGTTTCACATATTACTAACTATTCCTTTTATACACTGCCTAATAATTTCAATGCAAATCTCGTCGTGGCCATCGTATTGCGATGAATGAACTTAGAGCATTGTACAGTTGTCTGTCAGCTATTCTTGAATGACTTTCAGCTAAGTTTAACCCAACTATAGGCATCAGTTCAGGTTTTTAGTAAAACATCTGGCTCAATAGCAAACCGTTTGAAATGGGGACACTCCGGATTTCTCTACCACGACAATTCTTTAACGACTTTTTGGTACAGAACTTCCAAAAACTGTACAACAGATTACCGCTCTCTGAAAGTATGTTCTTCTATAAAACCCCATCGGTGGATTCTAATGAATTTTTGGTACAATAATAAGGGCCAGGCAACAAACCAATATTTATTACTTTCCGTAAGCCAAGTTTGAAAGTATTCAAGAAAAATAGTTATTGTGGGGTCTTCCTTTGACCGCCACTTATCCAAAAATGGTCTTGTAGCTGCATAAAAACTCTTTTTGGCACGACTTAAATGAATAGTGCGAATGTCACTACATATTGCATCTTTTTTTCTGTCGCGTATAGTAGCTGCTTCACCATTGGGTAGTCAGCTTTCCTATATTTACTCAGGAGTGTAGCTATATATGACCTTGGTACCTGTAAGTAAGTAAATTATAATTATTGTGCGTCATTTATTATTCAGTCGTAACTGATTGTATAAATATTTAATTTCTGAGAAAAACTTCCAGAGTTACAAAAAGTCCCATAAGCACATATTTACTAGATAATAAATTTACCTTCAGTGCAAGAGTATGCCTTGAATATTTTCCAAGTCTTTAATGTTAATGCTAATGTTAATGTTAATGTTTGTAACTTTGTTATTTCCTATATATATCTCTCTGTGTTGTGATGCACATATTTATGTAAAAAAAAGATAGGTACCTTAATATCATAAAGATATCAAGATCAAACCAATTTTGGGTGTGGAATCCTTCCATATTTATGTGCTTTTTTATTTGGGTAATCTTTTTTCGTAGACAAAGTTGCATATCTGGTGTTATTTGATATTTATAGATATTAAACTAACCAAATGATTGTAATCATTTCATTTATTGAGGTTCTTACTAATTCTTTGATGGTAATATCAGTTTATTTGATGCTCTAAAGATTAAAATGTTGATGATTTATATTTTTTGGTGCTGTTTAATATTTTTGCTGTGCTTGCTAATTTATTGATATTTTTGTATTATATTTTATGGAGCGCAATACTTTTATATTGCGCCCGAGTGCATTTTTTTATATTTAGAGTACCTTTTTTGGTGTTGATTTCACCTAATTTGGTGCTAAGATCACTCCCAAAGAAAATGTTTTAATAAGTGTAGAAGACATATTCAGTTTTAAATGGAATATCAGGAAATTTAACGTTTCACATTACAATTAATCATATACACCAACATATCATTTATAAAAGTACACATGTTAACTTTCTGCACAAGATGCAGCTATTTTCGTTCCGCCCTTTAGTGTTCATCATCGTGAAGTAGTGCCGCTTCTGGTTGTTGTTTTTTTTTATCATTATAAATCGACCTACGAGCCAGCAACTCGACTTTTCTCTCGACACATGAATTTTTTAAATGCATAAACCGATTTAAAGCCCGGAAAGTCGTCGAATGAATGCTTTGTTACCATACTTGTTTTTCAAATAAAACACTTTTTGTCTTTATTGTTTTCATGTTGGAATTTAATTACCAATCAGAACAGCGGAACGCCGTCGATAATGGGTAACTGAAATTGTGTTATATGATAATATCTCCGATGTAATTAATTAAATAATGCTGCAGGACTTGCAGCTCAGCCGAGCTATTTGAAGTTTTGTTTGCACAGGATAATACCGGTAATTTGCCTCCTCAAAATCTATACTCGAAAGATCACAGTGAATAAATTAGTAACATCTGAACAACTCAATTGGAAAACTGTTCGCATTATTGTGTGTGAGAGGCCATAAATACGTAGACTAATCTAATAATTGTTGTCAACAAAGGAGAATTATTGTTGTTAATTTGGTTTGTGGGTAAATGATTTGGCTACAGTAGGATGATGCTGCTATAGTTACATATTATATCGTACTGCATGGACGTATTATTGAAAGAAATGTACATACTAATATTCTTAAATAAAGTTTTAACCAACATTTATAAGAACACAAATCTGCAAATTAGAAAGAACTAAATATTATTATCACCTATCGATAACATTCAACATCCGTTGATAATGACACAAATTGTGAAAATTGGTAGTTTAATAATTCTGTTTATTATGTATAGAAAATATTTCCAGCAGTATTTTTTTTATATAAATAACAGTATGCAATTCTTCCTTGCACACGTATTTATGTTATAAACACGTCTGAAACAAAAGCAAAATAAAATAAACATAAAGATATTTTATCTACAAAAATATAAAAGGAAAGGTATTTATGAAGCATATTTTGTGTTCGTGCAAATTTGTATGCTAAAATTTTCTTATTATTCTTGATGTTCGCATTGTTTTTGTTTGAAATTAAAAGGTAATACCATAATGTAATAAAAATCCGTTAATAGAATAATACAAAGTAATGTGTAATGGATGGATATAATAATGTTATTTGTTTTTTATTACTGTAATTTTTTTTTATATTAGTCAGTTCATGTTTTTGAACATATAAAGCAGTGCTTTCCAAAATGTGTGTAGCGATACGTTGGTGTGAAGGCTGCAAAGAGAAGGTGTGTCTCGCAAACGTAAAGCGTTAAACAGATAATCGGTATTATGTTATGTATGTGTCCGTATCTCGTTAGTTTAACCTCTGGTTTACTAGTAGACTGAATCCTATGTACGTAATTATGTTTGTCTAAAAGGTGTGTCGCCAACTTAAAACGTTTGGAAAGCTCTGGGGTAGATAATTTGAACATGTGCAATGCTTCAAAGAGTAAATTTAATAATTAATACATCGTCGTAACTAAAACACTCTCCCGCAAATTCCTAATACCATATACATTAATCAAGTATGCACGTTATAGTCCTCGTTTTTATTTCATAATTAATACAAAAAGATTATTAACAGCGGCACGTATACGTCGTTGTAATCATTAATTTACAATTGTAATTTCAGTAATGTTTGTGGCGTTTCTATCACCTCCGCAGTATCGATCCGATGCTGCCAGGAAATGAAATCACTGAAATTTATCGTGATGAAGCAGTTAGCGTATTTTTTTGCACACGAATATTCCGCTGCATGAATTAAATGAAACGATATCGCAGGACATTTTCGTGACGTTTAAAAGTATAATGCAGAAAATTTTGTTTGGAGAGCACATTTCGTCGTCCTAATAACGTGTGGCTCGAAACTTAGGGGGGAGAAGTCTTGCGCTGCGCTTGAATCATCCCCGGAGGGCCAACTTGAAACAAAAACACATATCAAAGCTAGAAAATGTACATCTTAGTTATATCGCTGAAGTTCATTTCGGCAAATATGTTCCAGGGAATTGTGACAATCACATAGTTATTGCCACCTGTCATCTGCACGGGATAATGATAAAAAAGTGGCCAATTTATCAGCGGCCAATAAATGAGGTTCACACCACTGCAATGTCGATTTCGCCATTACAATATCACGTGCAACCAAAAATATATTCCCTTGGGGAAGCCAGTCTGCGTGAATGACAAAGGCCTAGCTAACAATGGGTTTGTTAAGACGGGGCAACATATTCCGAACAATGGTTAGACAAGCATACCGACAAATGGATTTCCACCACCATTCATATACTGATTGAGTAATTATAATTATGGAAGCCAGATTATTATTGTTGTCCCCACGTATAATTAAACATGTAATGCGCATTCGCTTCAAGAGTTTGAGTTTATAACTAGATGAAAACAGTGCAGTGTTTGCGTGCATAATACTTAAAAAGTTTACCAAAGTTGTGAACTTTTAAAATCGATTAAAAAAATATAACAAGAGGTGGCATTATAAATTCAATATACCGGGTGTTTTTTTAACCAGGAATTTTTAAATATCTGAAGAATGAAGCATCTTACGAATAAATGTTCCAAATAAACAGTAACTATATCCGTGGGGGAAATTCATTAACCCCCAACTATTGTGTAATATTGAAAACTTGATAGAAACCCCAATTTTTATTGCTGATTCTAATAATACGTCAAAAAGTCACTTTTATTTTATTTTATTTTGTTCGATCTATGACGATGGTAGGTAATGGAAGGGCATTTAAGGGTGATTTAAGGGTAAATCTTTGACCACTAGGCACCTCTCGTCACGATTTTCGTAAAACTTTGACACCATTTTGGCATACACCTGACAAACGCTTGGCACCACTTTGGCACACACAAAACCACTTTTACACCAATCGGCACCACTTTGGTACCACTGGGCACCAAATTTGCACTACTTGGCTTCAATTTGAAAAAAATCAGGTTAAAAACACCCGGTATATTACATAACAATAATAATTTATAAAGAATATAGTCTTCTACATATCACACAACATGTTTGTGTTTATTGTAATACACTGAAAATAAAAAGTAATAGTCATATTCTATATCTCTTATGAAATATATTTGTCGGAGATTCCTAGACAGGGTCGCGGTCGGTCCTTGGTTTTTATGACAAAAACACACATTCAGCCCAATTCTGTATCTTTTTTAAGACGCTTAACAATGGCCATTATTGTTAAGTCTAACAATATTGTTAGCTTTAACAATATTGTTAAAAATCCGCATTCAGTAAAATAAATTTGAAAGATAGGAACTGTCAGATTAACAAAAGTTTG
>JARJED010030604.1:0-10099 GCA_030264515.1 Sepedophilus sp. GC000190 | reverse complement strand
TTTATCAAAATTCAAAGAAATTTTGAAAAATTCTATAGTATTTTTTTTTAATATGATACAATAAGAATTTGAAATAATTTCTAATAATATAAATGTAAGGTTTTAGCGCCGTATGTCAGCCGGCGATGATAATTCAATATAAATAAATAAACTAATGTAGTTTTACCTACAGACAGAAATGAAATTATTATGTATCATCTCGGGTTGTTAATTTTTGATACATAATAATTTCATTTCTGTCTGTAGGTAAAACTACATTAGTTTATTTATTTATATTTAATTTCTAATAATTTTGAACAAAATTCTATAAAACTTTACAAAAAATTCAATGACAATCCTCGAAAATTTGATGATCTGAATGATGAAACTTCTTTCAGAATACGCTGCTTGCAAACTTAATCAAATACATTTAGATTTTTAATGATTTCTTTGCAAATTTTTCAAAATTTATCAAATATATTGAAGTATATATGTTGGCGGCACATACCGTAAACCGTCATTTCATGTAATGTGGGCATTTGCCGGAATGAACTTTTATGTTAGAATAGTGAACATGAACTGGAGTAGCGGGAGGTGGATTCGCGTGGACAGGGGAATATTTGTTTGTGCTGCGGGAACTTCTCTTACATCCCGCAGTACAAAAAAATATCCCCCTACCCATGCAAATCCATCTCCCACTACTCCAGTGTATGTAATACCTTACACTATCCTAACCTAATAGTTCATTAGGGCAAATGCCCGCGTTTCATGAAATTACTGTTTACGGTATGTGCCACCGACATATGCATATTCATGGAAACTGTAGACTTTCTTTTAAATTTAATTTTAATTCAAACTTTATATTTTCCAGAAAAGATGTCCAATATGCAGTGAATATAAAATAAGTTAAAAATATGCATAATCAGAACTTTTTGCATAAAATATGCATTTTTCATATAATCCACTCTCTATTGATAATATAACAAAATAAAATAAAAATAAACTTTAAAACATGAAGTTTTTATTATTTTATATGGAATTAAAATAAGTTTATTTTTTATTTTTGAAAATTTGGTCTTTATCTGGTTTTCATTCTCAAGTCTTCAATTATTATTATGACATCTGTCATGGATTTATTTATGACTCTACTGATTCTATTTGTAATTATTTCTAATCTAAAATTTATAGTAATAGCCAAAAACACAAGTAACATATATGATTCACAGCCTTTTTGTAATTTACAAATTAATTTAAAATTTTATTGAAAAATTTATAGATTAGACAAAAATTAAAACGAAAAAGTTTATATATATTTTTCTTGACAAGGCTTGTAAAATGTAAAATTTATTTATGACTCCTAAGGATAATTTCATATTAATATTTACAACAAATAATAATTATTATGTGATCATATTGCTATTTCAATTGTTTTCAATTTGTGTAGTGAAAACAACACTCCAAACAAAAGACAATCACAATTTGAGTGTATCATTTTTTTTTTATATATATATGTATATATAAATTTTATTTTTGTATTAGTGGTGCGCCGAGGTAGTGACTAGTGTGGTGCGATAGCATGTGGAAGTCTGCGCGGCCGGCGACCCACCTTCGGTTCACCAAGTTGTCTCTATACGGGTCTCGCGGCTGTCGTTTCATTATGTCCGACTCCGGGGCCTCATAAGCCAGAGAAATAGCAGGCACCTATATAGTGGCCGGCGCAATACACATAGTTAGTAGTGAGAAACGACATGCACAGTTTTTGTAAACCTGTCCAGAATAGTGTGTTGTCAAGTATTTTTTGGGGTGTCGGTCGGGGAGGGCGGACAGGGATGGCGCGGGTTTCGATAATCGATTCAATCTCAATCAGCAATACAGACAGAATGCGTTGCTCACTTACAAGCATGAGGGTTGTGCGGAATGAATGAGAGAAGAGACAGACAAGTCGAAAAAAGATCATAGCTCAGGGGGTTTACTTACCAAGACAATCACCAGATGGTTTTTTTCTACTAGTTTATACATATTTTTAAGGCAAATTGATATTTTGCAATTTTTTGCATTGTAAATAATATTTATTTGATGATTATTATCTCAAATTTAAACTAAACTAATATTTTTGTATTACCATAGAAGTATTTTATTTTTATTATATACTAGCTAGATAGATCCATGTTCAGTTATAGATTGAACATTAGTATATCTGTTTGTGTGGTCATTCAGAATAAGTTGGCAAACCTTGAAATGGCATTTTTACAGTTGTGAGCACGGCCGTGGTTGTTTTTATATATTCAATTTTTTTTTTAAATTTAATAATGGAATTATTTTTTTCAATACTAAAAAAATGTGATTTCAAAATAAAATTTAAAAAACACAATATTTTGAAAATCTTGCAAAAGCAATGATTTTTAACAAATTCACTTGATTTATAAAAAAAATCCTCGTTTTTTTTAAATAATTTGATTTGAAAAAAAAATATTCATTTGTTTTTTAGTTTTTTTTAATAAAAACTTTTGATTTTTGTTTTAAATTTTAAAAATGCTTTTTTATAATTTCTGGTAGCATTTTTTAAAAGCACGTGTTTTCTTTTAAATATTTTGATATTTTTCTGAAATTCATTTAATTTCCCTATTTTTTGTTACAATTATTTGTAAAATTGTTGAAAATCGTTTATTTTATTTTAGATTTTTTTTCATTGATGTTTGATTTTATTTAATTTTTGATAAACTTAGATTTTAAAAAAGAAATGCACTCTTTTTAAAAATTTTTGGAACATTAAAAAACATTTTTCATCCTATTTTTTCTTCAAATTTCCAGATACATTTTTTGCTTTGTTTTGTGGAAAAATAATTTAAATTGTTTCCTTTTATTTAGAAAATTGTTGAAAAAGGATTATTTTTTTGGACAATAATTAGATGGAAATTTTAGATTTTTTTTGCAATTTTTTGTTGATAATTTAAAAAATGCTTATTTTTTAAAAAGATTTATTTCTAAACGTTTTTTAAATGATTTTATAGAAAAATTTTGAAAATTCGTTGAAAATCATTGATTTTTTGCAAGATTTAAAAAATGTGATTATTTTGTAAGATTTAATTTTTTTTTCTTGTTGATTGGTTTTAAATTTTTATTTTAGTATTAAAAAAATCTATGATTTTGTTATAAAAATTGTTGAAAATTATTTTTTTTAATTTAAAAAAATCTCGACTTTCAAATACATAATTTGAAATTTGTTGAAAATAAAAAAAATAATTAAAAAATAAGATTTTTTTAAAAAATAAAGTTAATAATGGGCGATTTCTTCAATAATTTTTAAAAGTTGATTTCAAAAAATGAAAATCATTTTTGGAAAGTTTTCGTGAAATACTTGCTTTTCTGGAAAAATTAAGTTGAAATGATATTTTGACAGCTGAAACTGCAAGAGGGTCACTGATATTAAAACTGTATGGATTTTTTTTTACAGTGAAATGAAATTTTTAATGTTACAATGACATTTTTGACAGTTAAAATGGTAGTATGACATGTACAAAATTAATTTTTGACAGTAAAATGACATTGTTCACAATTGAAATAATATTTTGACAGATGAAACGGCAAGTAGGTAAACGATATTAGAGATGTATGAACTTATACACTTATTCCCTGTGACCACAGATATATAATTAAAACGTTTTGAATGTTTCAATAGCTAAATAATAGTTTAAATAAGCTTTTTTTATTATGGATAGCAAAACATCATCAATTTGCCTCATCAATATTTGCACTAAATTACGTAAGTGCATTTTAGCTTCTCAGCGATAATTTAATATATGTATAAACTTGCATAATAAATAGAATGAAAGGAATAAAACAAAAAAAAAAACGATATAATTTCAAGCTAAAAAAAAAAATAACAGAACCAAAAAAAAAAAGAAAAAAACAAATGTAAAAAAGAACTGACGGACACAATTAAACGACACAGAAATTACAGAGAGTAGGAGAGCAGAAGTTCAAGTTTCATATCATTATCATAGATCTCACAATATTGTCAGACGATATTGTGAGGAGATATCTCGGTCACATCGAAAATTTATGATGCAGCCGACTCGCCACACATTTATTACCTTTCGTTGACCAGTTTATCTGTGAAAGGGTTTCGAGGGCGGCGCTTCATGATATCTGACTCTGCCTCCTCGTACGCCAAGGATATGGCGGGGACCTGAGCTCGGTCAAACAAACACACGTCAAAACAGACAAACAAAAAATGAAATGAACAAAGGAACAGATGGGGTATCCAAAAAAAAAGAATCGGAAAATCTTTTTCACATTTTGCACAAACACAAATTTGTCGACACAATAAAGACAAAACATAAAATATTGGCAACACTGCTCAACACAAAAAAATTAGAATTTATTTTTCCTTTTTTTATCTTTTAAATGGCAGCATATGTATTATAAACAAATTATCTACAATTAACGTTTGACACTATATTTACTATGTCAATCATGCCATTCTAAAGTGACAATTTAAATTCTAATTTTAATCGCTTTTATGATGAATGACAACAATAATAAAAACTGAAACAAAAAATAAAATCTATTTTGCCTAAAGTTATTCAATAGAATCAACAAAGCGGTGCTAAGCAGCGAAATAACAGGATAAATCTATACTGAATGAAAAAATCGGGAATATTGTAGGATCGTGTATCAGTGTTATTGTATTTTGTTTCATTTATGAAAACTAACGACTACTAGTAAGAAAAGTTTAAAAACCTAGCACTACTTATGTAAAATCATCGAAACTAAAAGAGAAACGAAAAATTTTCTTCTCAAGGTTCTGTTGCCCAAAAAAATTTTCAGTGAGAAAAGAAGATTCAAGCTTGTTTTATGTTAAAAATGTCACAACAAATTGTTCTGACTAGTTGTAAAAAAAATGCTGCCGTGTCATAGAAAAAAGATAGAGAGAGCTTTCATCTACCCTAGAAACACATGCATTCTCCTTGTGTTCGTTTAAATCGTTAATAAACACATTTTTAAAATCACCGTAGGCATCGTTTATAAAAATTGCTAAAAAATCGTCCCCGTGAGAAAGCATAGTTTTGTATTTTTGGTTAGCACATTAGTAGAAGTTAAAGTTGGTTGTTAATAAAAAAATAAATAAAAATCAAAAACTGCACCTAGAGTTCACAAGTTTATCGTCATACGGATTCCGGGGTGGTCTCTTCATGATATCGGATTCAGCTTCCTCATAGGCCAAAGAAATGGCAGGCACCTACGTTATATTTGAACAAAATCAAAATAAAAGTGAAAAATAATAATAAATTAAAATAAAACGAATATAAAATATGCAAAAATGTTTTACACGAGAAAGAAAGGTACTTTTAGCGTCTAACTTAATTAATATATATAGCTTAGTAAAAAAATTTTTTTAGCATAATGATATATAGTATAAAAAATCTTAACTAAAATTTTAGTCAGCAGTTGTTTTCATTTAACTTTTTAATTGCATATTTATTTATTTACTTAAGATTGTAATAAATGTAATGTTCCAATGTATAAATTTTCTTCAACTCTAAGAATACTGATTATGAATCATTATGGTGTCAACAATTAGTCCTATCATCTGAACTTCATAATAAACAGATGTACGTCTGTACTGCGAATTATAAAAAAATATTTTTTCTTCAAGCATATAACAATATTCATATTACGCTATGAAATCTCCTTTATAGAACGAAGTCATTATGTTACTAGTAACATACTTGATGTTGGAAGTAAACTAATTGGTTTATAGGTTATGTATTAAGTTGCATGACAGTTGTACCAACATTAACTACCTGCAACGTACAATTGAGGAGATCAGAAGTAAAAGGGTTCGTAGCATCTGTCGCCTGTGTGCCAATTCTAATTCAGCAGCATTTTTAAAACCGGTTTTCAAATTTTAAAAATGCGAATATCTCAAAACAAAATACAAATAAAAGTCGATCTAATTTACTTTTTATTGTGAATTCGTTCTACAAAAAAATAATTAATTGTTGAAATTGGCTAAGATTTCTTTAAATTTTGAAAAAAAAATCATTTAGTTTTGCTGAAAATTTATTGATTATTTTGATTAAAATTGATTACATTAAACGGTTCGTTTAAATTTATAAGAAATATTATTGTTTTTTATCAAATTTCATTTTAATTCACACTAAATTGCTAAAATTTTAAAGAATTTCATACAATTTCTTCAAAAAGTATAACATTTCGATAAGTTATAATTAATAGAGTTCTACTATTTATTAGTTAATTGATTGTAGTTGATAATTGTCTATATCTGTGTTTTTTTGAATTTTTAAAACTGATTTTTAAGAATAATCAAAAAACCGTTTTCAGAATCTGATCATCCTTTCATTGTGGTGGAGCAACCCGCCTTCATAAAGCAAATGCACTTGGAAGTATTTTACTTCTAATCCACTCAATTGAATAATAGTTATTTATATTTGGGTAATGTAGACATCGTATGTTATCCGGCACAGTTAAATTTTTATGTATAATAACTTGTATTGTAGTTTCCTACAGAGAAATAAATAACAATGCAAAGCAAAAATTAATCCTGAGAAATTAATTTTTGATTTGCATTTTAATTCATTTCTCTGTAGAAGTTATTATACATGTAATTAGTTATTTATTCTGCAAGTGTGTAAGTTCCATTTTTTGAGGCGAGCATGGAAGTTTCGTGACGAGGTGTAGCCGAGTCATGAAAAAACCCGTAGGAGTGCCAAAAACGCATTTACAACACCCGTGAAAAATACAATTTTTTTCACGATCGCAATAATTAATCAAATTAATTAATAACAGTCAATTAGCACAACGCTACCACACTTCTGCATTCGGCGAACGGCACACACCGCTCCGGTCGCTGGCGGTGTGGAAAAAACTTGTTTTTCACACTGCTGTGCAAAAAACGATTCTGAACGATCGTAGAAAAAATTAATATTTCATATACATATTTAAATTGTATTTTCGAATGCTTGAAGAAAAAATGATATAAGTTATACGGAATATAATGCTTTATTGTGTTTCACATAGTTATATTGCCTTGACTAATGCCTCAGCAATAAACCTAAGCTCAATATAAAAAAGATCATGTTCTACTCCTAGTAATATAATAAATAATTATTATGTAAATTATTTTCTTTCGTGGAACTGAAAGCAAACTAATAATACATTTATAAATAAATATGCAATTTCTAATTATAAAAAACAATTAAGTGTTTAAACTGGTTTTAAACTATGCAAATATAGAATGTTTATTACATATGTTTAAAATTAAGATTACAACTGATGTCAAAAATTTGAGGCCTACGAAAAACGTGTGTAAATAATAGTAATAAATAGATTGAATTAAAGAATTTGTAATAGAAAATACTTATCCTGAACACATTACCTTTTTTTCTTATTCTTATTTTCATTTTTTTAGTGTGCCGGTCTTTTATATTAAAAATAAAATTAATAAAATACTGTCAACTAATACGCTTTTGATCAAGTAAAAATAAACAAAATCAAAAAAACAAAAAAATTATAAATAAACTTGAATATATAACTTATAAAAAGAAGAGAAGAGCACAAAGTGTTTGTAATAATATAAGAAAAAACTGAACGGAGCCTACATGTGCACAAAATATTTCTCAACTACATGCTCTTAAATTATCATCATCATCCGGCTCTCAAGTGTTTTAGTACCTTTCGTTTACTAATTTGTCGTTGTACGGGTCACGTGGTCGCCTTTTCATTATGTCCGATTCGGCTTTTTCATACGCAAGTGAAATTGCAGGCACCTACGCATATCGTTCAATTTGTTTTTAAACAAGCTTTTCCTCAATTTTCATTAATTTCTACTAACATTTCCCATTATGAAAATTTTCATTAGATATTTTAATATATAGATATGCCTATTTCTTAAAATCCTTGTGTGTATACATATATAGAAATAATAATCAGGTCGTACGGTAAAAATCATGCTTACCATGTCAGTTCCAAGATCGATGCAGAGGATCGTGACGGTTCCAAGTGGAAGAGGGATGTCGCATAAGATGAAGGCGAGGAAAGGTGAGATTTCCGGGATGTTGGAAGTCAGGGTGTAGGCGATGGATTTTTTCAAGTTGTCGAAGATGAGACGTCCCTCCTCGACACCCGTCACGATGGAGGCGAAGTTGTCGTCCAGCAGGATCATGTCAGCAGCCTGTTTCGACACGTCGGAACCGGCTATGCCCATGGCAACACCAATGTCGGCTTTCTTTAAGGCGGGAGAATCATTTACACCATCACCTGGAATTAAAAAGAACAATTAAAATGGTTTCTAGCTGAAAAGCTGAATCTAATTAGAACAATTTTCTAAAAAGAGAAATGTGGAAAGTAAAAAAGTAGTATTTTTGGAAAATTAATCAAACTGACTCAAGTTTATACTATATCGTTCAATACCTTGTAAATTAAAAATTAATTACTCGTGAAGGATTAATTTTTAATTTGCATTTTAATTCATTTCTCTGTAGAAACTACATTAAATTATTATACATGTCAATTTTCATTGGCCAGCTAATGTACGGAGACTAAAGTTCATATTTAACGGCAATTAAACATATAACTTAAATATTATTTTCTTTTTATTCATATTCATATATGAAAAACGGGGTATTAAGATTTTGCATGCAATAATTGCGTAGGTACAATAATAATGTCAAATTGCATTTAATTGTGTTATATTTAATGTCTCAATTCCATTTCCACCTTTAATGCGTTTAGTCAAAAATAATAATGTCGATAATGCATTTGGTGCACACGGCACAAATCGCGCTTTTGTTAATTAAACATTTTTTCAATATTTCTATCACTGTTATAGACATATATTTATTTGACGATGTTTTGTATATAAGGCAAATCAATTACAAATAAAATCAGTAGCAAATGCAATTCTTTTATGTTAACTCCTCGAGCTTGCGATAGAAGCATCTGGTTCATTGTCAGTTCGCTTCCTCTCCAGGCATTCTCAACTCCTTAAACCTGCGACAGAAGTGTCTGGTTGATTGCCAGTCCCTTTCCTCTCTAGGCAATCTTAGCGATACTAATTTCACCCAATCAATTATTTGGCATGATTCTACAACCTTAATACAATCAATTACCATTAATGCAAGCGGTGGAAGTATCAAAATGAGCTTTAAAATAGCATAGGCTTTCCAAAGCTGAAAGTTTCAAGAAGAATCAACCAAAAAACTGATCAGTCCCTCCGATATCAATCTTCCATGTAGCAAGTAATTGACGTTTACCGCACATGAAAGGTATTTATAGTAAGTCACACTAATGACAAGTTGTCTTTTGTCACAATCAATAACTACACATCTCATATCTCTTCAATTAGCATTTGTGCATTGTTCGCACCATTCTCTACAAACGCAAAACAGATATAGCAGAACTACTAAGTGTTTCCGGCAGCACATATATAAAAATATCAATAGTAAAAGAGATAACACAATTCGAACTTGAATTGACAGCATTAATAATTTAAAGTCATACACGATTCCAAAAATATAAACTTCTCAATCCGGTCAACTAATTATGGTAGGCTTAATATTTCAAAAAGTTCAAACTGTTAACATGGATTATACCAACCAGTAAACTCAGACACGACGTTATCATGAACATTTAAATAAAATTAGTTAACAAAATGCAAATTAACCGTGGCTAATACATCTTCTTAATGAAATCCATTGGTCACTAAAAAAAGCATTACTAACCCCTAACCCTCTAACGCATAATATTTGAACATAATCTATAGGCAACCGCATTAACAATTGTTTTGTTTACAACCGCTGTCAAACGGCGAAATCAAAATTTTATAATAAAATAAACTCGATGAACTCGACCACGAGATTTTCACGAGTAAGGTTGTTAGAAACTTAGTGAAAAGTGAGGTTATAAAACATCCAAATATTCATCTCCGTGCATCTTACTAACCAATTACCCGATTCTCTGCACGAATAATTTACACATGTCGTTGTGATCAGGGGTAAGCGTCTTTAATTCCATGTTAGTAACATTGGGAGGGCCAAACCCTCCCGTCTTTTGCGAAGAACACGTGGCCGATTTCACGTTGCTCCTAAAGCTAATT
>JARJED010030087.1:0-12317 GCA_030264515.1 Sepedophilus sp. GC000190 | reverse complement strand
ATGTGGTCAGATTTTTTATTACAGCGCTATCTATCATAAATCGAAGAAAATGTTTCGAATAAAAGTTACATTTTTTGACGTACTAATAAAAACTGGGGATTCCCATTTAAGATTTCAAAGTTGCCCCCCGCCCCGGTCCCTGGGGGAGTGGGGGTAAAGAAAATTTGACATAATCGGTTGTCTCCCTCAAAACCATCAAACTTTTGTCTGAAGTACTTTTTTATAATGCCTACTTTTCGCCATATTTGCTTGGATTGATTAAAATGACTCACCCTGTATATAATGATTATATTTTTCTTAATTTTTAATTAATTTTGAGAAATTTTAATGAAAGTCTGTAAATATCATTGATGTTTTTAACATGTTATTGATTTTTTTATATTTCGTTGAATTATCACAAACTTTCATAAAATGACATTGTTGTTTAGTAAAATATGTTCTTTTGAATTTCTTCATGAAATTTTGTGGAAACTATTTGATTTTTCATGAAAATTTATTGCATTTATAAACACAATTTCTTCTTTTTTTTTGTCGAGCTTTATTAAATTTTGTGAAATTTAATTAAGTTTAATAAAAAAATACATCAAGTTTTTATGAGAATTGACTATCGTGTTGAGAAATTTTATTTTATTTCGTTAAATTTGTTTTATTTTTGTTAAAATTCAATATAGTTTTGTGATTTTTCATTATTCTTTCTTGGAAAAGAAATTGCTTTTTATAAGAAAATATTGTATTTTTCGTGAGTTATTCTTAAATTTTGTAAAATTTTATTTATTTTTAAAAAAATACTTCAAATTTGTTTGTAATGAACATTTATTGTATTTTTGTGAATGTTCATTGAATTTTATTGATTTTGTAATTTTCTTAATTGTAGTTTGTTTAACAAGGGGAGAAAGCAAGTGTTTGCGGGGCCGAAAGAAAATATGGCCAGGCGAGCCCAAGGCGAGGTTGGCCATTTTTTGAGGCCCGGCAAACCGCTTTCCCGCCGTGGCAAACACAACAATTGCAAAATTGTAGGCATATTTGAGTATAAATGTCACAAAATATTTGACAATTGTTCTTTACAAATAATATTTGACAATTGGCCAGGACCGTTTTTTTGTTTTATTCAGATTATGTCGAAGACGGCTATGGGCATTAGTCTGCTGTGTACGCCATGCGCAACGGATTACTTTGCCCGGCTAGGCAATTTAAGTTCTTGCCAGGCTAACCGTACACTAAATGAACACTTTCTCGTTGATATAGATGCCGAAAGATCGGATTTTCGTATCGTGTAGAAACATTTTTTTTTAATATTGTTTTTTAAATTTCAATAAACACAATAAAACGTTTTTTATATTTATTATTCAAATTTCGTGATAAACAAACTCTTAAGACTTTCTAAATTTAACTGTAATCAAAATTCAAGAATCTATTTCAAATTAAATATTTCATTAAAATTATTTTTTTTGTAAATTTATGGTTTTTTTTAATCTTGAGAAAGTGCTTAAAAATAATTTATTGTAAAATTAATAAATGAATCTATATTTAATAAATAATTACTATTTCAGTTAAGTGGGGTTTGATGCAATCTCTTGCTGTCAATTGAAACTACGAATGAATAATCTAGCGTAGTTTCCTGCAGACCGATGAAATAAATTTAAACACGAATTAGAAATTAATTACTCGAGAAGGATTCGAACCCTCGATCTCCGCTATTGTCGCGCATCCAACTGAACTATCGAGTCTCTGTATCTATCGAGTAAGAAATTTTTAATTCGTGTAACAACTCTCATACACCAAATTATTCATTTGTAACTTCAATTGCTCGCAATTGCCGGTCTCAAAACCTACTTAACTGCATTACTGTTTTAAGACTTGAATGCATAAAATTCGTTTCACTATCAGCCGACTCGAGTAGAAATTTTTCAATGAAAGTGATAGTTGATTTTTGCATAAGAATGCGTGTATGAATGTTGTGATACGAATTAAACATTTCTTACTCGATTGATAGATACAGTGACTCGATAGCTTGGTTGATAGTGCGACGGTCCGTATAGCCGAAGTCGAAGGTTCTAATTCTTCTCGAGTAATTAATTTTTAATTCGTGTTTAAATTTCTTTCATCGGTCTGTAGGAAACTGCACTAAATTATTTATTCGTAATTACTATTTATTGCAGAATACATTTCTAAGAAGTTGATTTAGAAATTCAATTAAAATTTTAGAAAATTTAAATAAAAATGATAGTAAAATGCCGTAAAGTAAATTTATTTTTTTAAAACCTTCACGAAATTTTAAAAAAATTATCGAATCTTTCCCAAGTCTTAACGAAATTTCAATAGAACTCAATGTATTTATTAAAAAAACTTCAATACATGTATTTGATTCATGAGGAGTTTACTTCATTGCACATTTTAAATAAATAAAATAATAGTTATTTATGGTACGAGTGTGTTATAAGGCAAATAAGTCACGAGAGAAAGCAGGTAAGCCACGACCACGTAGTGGCTTTGTTTTCTCAAATGTCTTAGTGTCTATAACATACGAGTGGCATACATAATTTTGTCCAATACCTCCATAATTTCGTTTATCTTTGATGACAGTTGTGATATTTTTATTGGCAAATTAATTTTAATGGGAAAGCTTTGGTTCAAGATTACCATGACATAGTGACTTATGGCTTAGTGACTTTTGGGTTTTAGATCACTAGTGACTTATAAACTACTTTATATATTTAAAATCACCATAGTTATTGCTCTATAATTCGACGGTGTTGGATAAAATTACTTTGTGTTTTCAGTAACAATTTTATTCAAAGTTACCGGTTTTAACCACATGTTCGGTTGAAACCGATCACTTTAACACAACTTATTTTAAAGAACACAAAGTAATTTAATTTAATTTATTAAATTCAACTTAATTTTAATTTACTTACGATTTATTCATAATGAGAATATAATTGTGGGACGATTTATTATTAATTTCAATTTATATTTTATTATTTAATCAAAATTTCATAATATATTTGTTAATTTTTTGGCAAATTCAATAAATTTGTACCAAAATAGAACGATAATTTCAATTATATTTCTTCAAAACCAATTGAAATTTCATAGAAATTTTTTGGTTTATTTTTGAATTCATTAAATTTAAAACGAAATTAAATGATATATTAACCATTTCAATAATATACAATTAAATTGTATTTTGTTAGTACTAATTAATTTATTGTTAAAATTTCAATAAAACCTCAAAACATTGAAATTTAAAGAAAAGTTAATACAGATTTTATTTAAATTTTAATAAAATTAAACGATGGATTTTTTTTTATCAGATTTCATTTATTTCTTCGAAATCTCTTTCATTTCTTAGAATTTCATCGAATCTTATCTTCTAATATTTTTATTCAAATTCATCAAAATCGATCGAATTCTGTTTTCTCGCAAAAATAAATACCATTAATTATAATTATTCGAATTATCCTAACAAATATTTTTATTGATTTTATTACAGAATTTATTTAAATTTAATCTTAGTTTATTTAATTTAAATTCATGCGTATTATTTTCAAGTTTATATGAAATTGTGCAAAATATTATTGAATTTAATTCAAAATTATACAAATCGCTTATTATTTTGATAACAATTCACCAAAATTTAATTGAATTTAATCCACAGTTGTATTTTCCTGAAAATCAAATGAATTTTCGCCAGTCGACGAATTTTCTATTGATTTGTGTAATTTCACAGAAACTTTCTTGAAATTCCAGTTTATTGTTGTAGTATTTTCATTTATTTAACCAAAATTTATTAATTTTCATAAAATATTATTGCATTTAATCAAAATTAATTGAATTTTCTTCCTCTTTAGACGCTTTTGAAAAAATGTCTGTCCGTCCGTATGTCGCGTCAAACAACTCAAAAACTACTGAACCGATTTTGATGAAAGTTGATATCTGGGCATTTAAATAAAACTTATCAACACGCGTTTAATTTCAATACTGTAGTTTTATTTTTAAGTGTACTTTATGTGAAAACCAAAATCGATAATAAACTGTTATCTTTTAAATTACGAAATATATGTAAAATTTGATAGTTCTATTCGATTTAACAACACAAAAAATACATAATTTGCTCTTTTTATCTTTATGGTATTTTTAATACGGTAAATCATCAAGCAAGACGAAAATTGATCAAAAAGTCGAAATTTTACCAAATCGTCACAAATTGGGTAAAAAGTCTAAAATCGATCAAAAAGACTAAAATTGTTCAGAAAGTAAATTTTTTCAGAAAGTCGAAAATTGGTCAAAACTTTAAAATTGGTCAAAAAGTCGAAAATTGGTCAAAAAGTAGATAATTAGTCAAAAAGTTCATTTTTTAAAAAAGTCGAAAATTAATCAAAAAGTCGAAAAAGTCGAAAATTTGTCAAAAAGTATTTTTTTTTTAAAAAGTCGAAAATTGGTGAAAAAGTCGAAATTAATAAAAAAATCGAAAATTGCTAAAATTGTTGAAAAAATGACAAATTGTTGAAAAACGGTAAAAAATTTGTCAAAAAGTCGAAAGTTAGTCAAAAATTTGTCAAAATTGATAAAAAAAGTCGGAAATTTGCCAAAATGTTTATTAAAAAAACTACTTTTGTTCTATTTACTTTTTGTGTTTTAAAAAATAACAGAGATATTCATGAAAATCGATTTTAATTTTACGCGCGCTATATGAAATTACAATCACATGCGTCTAATAGCCACGTAATCGTGGATACTCCTACTTGTTTTATTTGTACCCTGTACAATTTGATTGAATTTAAATAAAATCCATTAATTTTTCTATAAATATCAATACATTTTATAAAACAAATGTAGGAAATTACATTTTTTGCAAAATTTTATTGAATTTCATCTTCAATGTTTGCGAATTGTTTAAAATTTTGTATAATTTTCTTCAAATCTCATTGAATTTTTACAAAGTTCTACTTACTTTCATTAAACAAAAATCACATATATTTATTTAATAACATCACTTTATGTTGAAATTGACCAAATTTTCTTAGTTTTTGTTCAATTTTACTGAAATTCATTCACGTTTCTTAAAATATCGCAAATGTCTTAATACTTTGACAACAATTCACTGAATATTCATTGAAAATCTGAAAAATTTGATTGAATTTAATCGACAATTTTCTTGAAATTTAAATTAATTTTTGTTTTCGAATTTTCGTAACTTTGGGATTTTATTGAATTTTTAAATTGTTTATAAAATTTCATAACAATTAATCAAATTCCGTTAAATTTTATATTTTTATACAAAAAAATATTTAATGAATCATCATAATCCATGGAAATTATCTTAAAATGTCGTGGAATTTATTAAAATATAATTTGGGAGTTGTTAGCGCCATCTGTCAGCTGGCGAGAGAAAATCATGTAATAAATATAGTACTGTAGGGCTAATACAAACAGAAGCTAATATAATTATGTGTAATAAAATGAAACTTCGGTAGGGACTCGAACCCTCGACTTCGACTATGCGCAGAGCAGCAACGCGCATAGTCGAAGTCGAGGGTTCGAGTCCCTCCCGCAGTATTAATTTTTGACACATAATTATATTAGTAGTTTATTTATTACAAAATTAATTAAATTTTCTTTAAATTGAATTAAACTTTATCGACGTATTGCTATATTTAGTAAATTTCAATTATTAATTATACTTTTATTGCAAGTGTTAATAGAAATTTTGAGAAATTTGCAGAATTAAAAATAATGAAAAAAAAAATCAAATTGTTTCAAAGTTTCATCAAACATTTCAAAAATATTAATAATTTTAATTAATTTTAAATTAAATTGAATCTAAATTTCATTAATATCTAGTCTTGAAATTTGATTGAATTTTACTCAAAATTCATAGTATTAATTAATAATTTGATTTTAATGAATTTCGAATTTCAGTAAATCAATCAGATGTGTTCAAACATCTATAGCAAATTTGAATAGAGAGAGAGAAATTGACATAAAAATAATATCAAATTTTGTATTGAGCTTTTGATCGAACTACTGCAAAATTTTATTAAATATAATCAAAATTGAATTCGTCTTATTAAAAATGCCATTAAATTAATTTCTACCTAAATTTGCTTAATAATTTAATTAAATTCATGTTAAACTTTATTACTGATTTAATCAAAATATAATGATTTTCACAAACAAATACATTTCACTAAATTTCGAATTTCAAATAATCAATTAGATTTACATACAAAAATCCATAATAGTTTAATAATAATAAAAAAAATCAATTAAAATTCTCGAAATTTCATTGTGTTTTGTCTCAATTCATCAGATTTTTTGATATTTTCAATATTGATTTTTTTAAATTTGAACAAAGCTTTATGTTAATATTTGGGTAATTTAACGCCGTATGTTATCCGGCACAGTGATATTTAGATGTATAATAGTTTACGTAGTTGCCTACAGAGAAATGAATTAAAAATGCAAATAAAAAATTAATGTCTCCGAAGGGACTCGAACCCTCGAGTACCAGCTTTAGCCGCTGTTGCTCTACCGCGGAGCTACCGAGACTCTCTTATCCCAGAGACAGAAATGTTTCATTTGCATTACATTTTTTAAATTAATTTCTCGGTAGGCAACTAACTACGTAAACTATTATACATGTGAATACTAGATGTTTTTCATAAATATATTATTAAATTTTGAATAAATAATAAAATTTTATAATAATTTCAAACAATCACAATTGTATATTTGAAAGGAATTTATTTTAAAAGATTGATCCAGGAATATGAAATTCACTTCTTGACTATTTAGCTCTCTAAATACAACGTTTAAAAAAACATTACGATTTCTAAAATTTCAAAACTATGTCATTTAATTTTAAGTGAAAACCTTTATATAACATTATTTTCTTGAAATATGGTTTATGAATAAATTCAAATAAATTTCAATATAAACTTAAAAATTTAATGCAACATTTAATAATTCTCCAATGATTTATGTTTAATTTCAATAATATTTTATTTGCAATTTAATAAAACTCATATATTTATTACGAAATTTGATTATATTCATTCAATGAACAGCAATCAAATTTATTGATTATGAATCTTTACAAAATATGTAGATTAAGAAATAGTTGATATTGTTTGTGTGCAAATTCATAAATTGTTGCTGAAATATACAGTTTACATTAATTTTAAACTTTAAAATATCTTGGATTTTTTTTTATCTCTATATATTTGTACTAAAATCGTGTGACTTTTAATTTTTTTTTATATAAAATGATCCTCACATAATCTACAAAGAGATTATCATGAAATTTTGGTATAGCATCGTTAATTGCAACAAAGCTTTACCAAAATTCTTCAAAATATACAGTAAATTCAACGGTAATTTCTTAATATATATTTATTTTATTTTGCGAAAATTCTATATAATTTTTTTTATGAAGTATTATTTTTCATTGGGGAATTTAATTAGCTGTTAATGAAATTAGATTTTCTTGGTCATTTTGTAATTGAAATTTCATAAAATTTTCAAGAAATTAAAAAAAAATTATACAAATTTAATTTAATTTTATTCAACAATGTTATGAAAATTCAGAGGGGTTCATTAAAAAAATCCAAGAACTTAAAATAACATTTTGTAGAATATTCACTAATATTTTGGATTGAAAATTAAAATGTAGAATTTGAACATTTTTAAATAATTTGAGTTTTTAAAGAATAAAAAAAAAGTTTTAAGAATGTTTAGGAAAAATTGTGAATTTTTAAAAATCAATTTTAACGAATTTGCAAATTTAAAAAAAAAATCATGACGTAATTTTCTTGTAATAACTGTAAGTATGACTGACTCATCGCACTAATTAAATTCAAGGAGATATTTTGTATTTCGAATAATTTTAGTGAGGTATTTTAACGTGGGAATAAAATCGATAGCGTTGGAACTTTTTTATGAAGGCAATTTTTAATGTATATTAAATGCAGCTTACAATTATAAATATGTAACAATATGAATTCATAAAAAGAAAATCATTAGAAGCAATATAGGACGAAGAATTCCCTGTGCGCGATATAGCCCTTCAAGTCTGCAATCCACAAATGCCAAGGCACTCGCAACTTTAAGTTTAGTAATCAATTCTTCAATTAAATAAAGACCAAAAAGACGTCTCTCCCGAGAGGAGGAAATTTAAAATAAAATAAGACACATCGCCTAAAATATATAATACTATATTTGCCTTCTTATTACTGTCTCCGTCTTCGTTTTCTGGGGGAAAGTAAATTATTGTCGCCTTACATAATTCATAAAGGACCTGGTGCTGCGGGTTTCGGGGGGAAAAGGATGATGAATATATGGGGGATGCTCGTGGAGTCGAGATATTGAAAGTAATCTTGTTATTTTACGTGACGCGAAAGCCCGATATGGAAATTACCAGGGCCGGGGTGCCGCGACTCCAAGAGCAGCATCTAAAAATAATATTCCGATGGGATTCGAAAATTACTTTTTAAAAGCAGAAATCGTATGTGCTGCACGAGTGGTGGTAATGATGGTTCGGTTGGAGCTACAAAGTACTAGGTTTTATGGATATCGGACGAGCTTTCATAATAAAGTTTTTTTGCTGCATTGAAGTGAAGTGAAGACGTCACGCGAAGCAAATTGGGGGTGCTATGGGTTTTATTATTAGTAATGCAGTTGTTTTGACGTATAATTTTGATTTGATGCAGTGAAAACTGCTCGTAAAGTTGTGCAGAAATGTTCGTTATGTTACCAGAAGATTGATTTCACTATCAAATTATAGTTAAAATTTCTTTAAAACATGCACCCACACTCACCTCTTCTCTTAGTCACCAGTTCTAGGACTGGTTGGATACATATTTCTATCTGAAATTAAGACACCCTACGTCTAGGCTTACCTCTATCTTTCTTTGCTTCTTTCTTTCCCACCACTATGTCTATCCTAGTCTAAATTGTGTGACAAATACTTCACTGTTCGTTTCTAAAATTTCCTCATTACTAAGCCTGTCCATCCATTATATTCTCAGCGTACGACTTTAACACCGCATATCAAAAGCTTCAAACTTTTCCTGTCTGAGTGTGACACCATACACAATGCCTTTCTCCAAATGTATGTTTTTACAAATCTCTTATGTGTTTGAAACCACCCATAGAAGTGTAGAAATAACAGTTAATTATTGTTATCGGTTATTGAGAAGCAACTTCTTCCTAAAAAAACAATATTCAAAGATATTCGTTTTTCAAAAATGTCAGAAATGTCAGAGTTGTTCATTATTCAGAAATGTCCATTACTCAGAAAGATCCGTTGCGGGAAGATTCATTGCACCAATCAAATTATTAATGAAAACATCTGCATTACTAATAATAAAACAAAACAAAAACACTTCAGTTTGCTTCTGGTAACGTCTTTAGTACAAATCGATGCTGCGAAGAAAAATTAAAAAGTTTCCGTTATTTGCAGCTGTTCGAATTGAAAGATGTCCGATACGAGAAGTACGTGTTTTAGAATTACTTTTTGAAGAACAAAATTGTTGAAGAGTAGCAAGTCCATTTTTCAGAGATATCCATTACTGTATTAGGATTAATATTTTAAAAAAACGATATTCTTAGAAAAGACAGTTGACCAATTTTCCAGCATTACACTATTCTCAATTTTGACAATCTTTCAATGCTGAAACCAGTCGACTGTTTTTTAACAATTTCGTTCTTCGAAATACCAATTTTGTTCAGTACAGTTCTGACATGAAGATCAAAAAGCATTGTTTGTTAACATAAACTTCCTACAAAATACTTATGACTCATACAATTAATAAAAAAAGACGAACATTTTATTTTTTTATTATGTCTGATGATTGTTGTGTGCGCGCGCTATTGTTTTTCTATTTTTTCTTTCTTGTGTACAAATAAACTAATCAATTCTCTATTTCTTAGATTTTCCCATCGAAGGTAAGTAGTTGCATTTTGATGCATCCTAAAACTTATCTCAAGGTGTGGCACGTACTCAATTTCGGTAGTGCGCACTTTCGAAAACTTTTTTGGTACTACACACGACTCTGGTACTACTGTTGTTACCTTGATTTTTGCTCCCCCCCTGTATTATTCCCACCACTTAGTTGTTAGGTTTAGATTTGAATGAGTGATTGTTGCGAATGCCATGGATGTTCGATGTTGGTTTAGACTCTGAACTTTAGAGACTTTAGTGGTGTGATTGTGGTAGGTAACGCGAATTGATTTGGCGATTTGGTTTTCTAGAACGATGCCGTCGGACAGTATGGACGATATCGAACTGAAGAACATCCAGCTTCAGTTCCCCTCCGCCAGGTCGCTGTCCAGAGATGATTCGACGGCGTGCGAGGAGACGGTGGAGACTGACCGCGGACCGTTGACGGTTGCAGTTCAGGGATCGAGGAATAAGCCGGCTATTATTACGTATCATGATTTGGGACTCAATTGTAAGTACCTGTGTTTTTATAAGTTATGTTGAATTATAAAGGGTGATTCATAAATTGGGAATGAAAATTTAATAAAATTGTTTATGACATGGTTACTCTGAGTAAACACATTTTAAATATGTACATAGCTAGATTAGATTATACAAGGCTAATTTCTGTCTTTTCGAACTGTTCTTTACCATACAACTTCATTTTTCTGAGAAACTGAACTTTCTTAGCAAAGCTGAGTTTCTCGTTTGTATAGTCTGCATCTCTGCAAAGAGCTAAACTGGGAAGATAATATTATTATTGTGGTGTACAGTTCATCTAGTTTCTCTGTGCTCTACATAAAATTCTGCTTCAGAATGTATATCTGTCATCTGATGTCGATTGCTATTGCAATCTGCGCATGTAAATCTTAAGGTACCCAGCGAAATTAGATGGACTATACTTTCACCAATTACAAGCCTTTATTTTGGTTGATACTATTTTGGGCTCAACAACAAATGTTATACCTATTCTATTAATTACCAGTAAACATATTTTCCTTCTCAGCAAGTGACATAAGTCCAACTCTCTACCTTGTCACTCGCACCAATCTTTAGAATAATTTATTTAGTCAAATGTCAATATTGTCAGAAAACTCCACTTAGCTATAACTAGTCAAAAATAGCATTCCAAATGACATTCCTGTAGTGGTAACTGTCAAAAATATAAAAAAAATATAAAAATAAAATTCCAGTTGCCAAAAATAACATTTCAATTCTCAAACAGATCATACAGTTATCAAAAATACAATTTCAAGTAACAAGGAATATCATTTAGTTGTCAAAAATTTGTTTGAATGGTTAAAATGTAATTTTATCTAATAAAAACTACTTTGAATTTTGAAAAATGTCATTTTAAGTGAAAAAAATGACATGCCTATATTTATACTATAGAGGAAAAAATGTGATGCCAACTTTTCAAAAATTTACCGTCAGAATTATCATTTCAACTGTTAAAAATGAATTTCATTAATATAAATGATGTATCTATTGCAGACAATTTTATTAAGTTGTCAAAAGTATAATTTTTTAATTAATAAATTCAAGCAACTTGAATACCATTCAATTGTAATTTTTTTATCTGTTAGATAAAAATGTCGTTTGGACCGTTTAAAATTTCGGGTTAGATTCGACTTTCTGGGTAAGTCAAGCGCGACGCGCCGGCGTTCCTAGGAGCGGCTAAATTCCAACTACTGCGCGTGCACGGTTGCATATCTAACCTCATAATGTGCTGCATGAACTGAAGTAGCGGGAGGTGGATTTGCATGAACAGTGGTATATTTTTCTTGTGCTGCGGGAACAAAATATTGAATTCAAAGGGGGATTTTTTTTCTTGTGCTGCGTATACAAAACATTGCATGCACAGGAGAATATATACAGAAACCTGTAATTTTCAAAACGCGCGTTCAATTTGTACCGCACGGAAACGCCCACCGACACGCCACCGATCAGTTGTCCTGCCAATCAGTTGTCCCGTGGATCATTTGTCAGTTGTCCTGACGATCAGTTGTCGCGTATCGTACAGTAGTAACTTGAATGTTATCAATGCTAAAGTTACAAATGTACTTCGTGAGTCTATACCGTTTTTATAACCGAACTCTCATTCGCGAAAATGTGGTTTTCATGTGTGTTTCAATAGCTAATGAATGAACTAAAAACCTGAAAATTTGCACATTCGTGATTTTGGCATTGTACCGACCGATGATATGTTTATTATGACATTATTTTGCTACTTTTCATGAGTTTTTTAGTCAAGAAAATGAGCTTTCATACCTATCTGACTTAGTGTAATTAGAAAAAAATAGTAAAGTTGAGATTTTGTGGGGCCCTTCAGAAC